>JACXGK010009256.1:0-20344 GCA_016801125.1 Novumbra hubbsi
AAACCTGTGCATAGATTCGATGAGCAGAAATCTTACACTATGCCTGTGAGACGGAATAGAAAGAGCCTCATCAGTCTGGCACCCTCTGATGGCAGCTCTGAGGGTGAAAGGGTGGAGCGCTCCAGTCTGCACACACTCCGGCTGGGCGCCCTACGCAAGCTGAGGAAATGGAAGAAGAGCCAGGAGTGTGTGTCTTCAGACTCTGAGGTAAGCAACTGGAGGAAGACTCTGGGCATTCGGAGCAAGTCCCTGGACCGAGCTGGGCGGCAACAGAAGTCCACCTCAGCTTTAGAAGCTGGCTCCAGCTCTACAGGCTGCATCAACCAGACCCAGGATGTGATGGAGATGATCTTCAAGGAGCTGCAAGGCATCAGCCAGATCGAGACTGAGCTGTCAGAGCTCAGGGGACATGTCAACGCCCTAAAGAACTCCATCGACGAGATCTCCTCCAGTGTGGAGGTGGTGCAGACAGAGATTGAGCAGTTGCGCACCGGCTTCGTACAATCCCGGAGAGAGACGCGGGACATCCATGATTACATAAAGCAGGTCAGCCACCATGCCAATAAGGCCAGCCTCAGGTTCATCAATGTCCCTGAGGAGAAGCTGGAGAAAACTGAGAGTCTCATCTACCACATTCTAAAAGAGAAAATGGGATTTGCTGAAGCACATAAAACACTTAAAATAGAGCTAGCCCATCGGTTAGGTCAACAAAGAGAATGTTCCAATGCTAAACCTCGGCCTATTATTGTAATTTTCTCAAACTCCTCAGATAGAGATTTAGTTTTAAAAAAATGCTACAAACTGAAGGGAACTGGCATATCTGTATCAACTGACAGCTTAACAACACATGACGTCAAGGAAAGAAAAGACAAAGGAGCAATGTCCTCTTCTCAAACCTATGAGAGTATGGACATCAAGGTCTCAGTCAAGGACAAAGCAGAGAGTGATGACTGGGACTCTATGGACAGTGACAAGGAGCTAGATGAACTGAACAGAAACACATATGCAATGGTGGTGTCTAAGCCTGTACACAAACATAAATCAGAGAAAAAGAGGCACAGTCACCATGAGCACGGTAGCCGGTCTGCAGATGAGGCAGGGTACTCTGCCTCCGTTCACTATGCTGATGATTCCTATGATGAGTCTGACAAAGCCGTCAAGCCCTACTATGGCGACCTCACCCCTGGATGGCTCTCTCAGAGTGACTACTCCACTCCCAAGCTAAGCCGCTCCGAGTCGGACTGCTCCAAGCTCTGCCAGTCCTATTCTGAAGACTTCTCAGAGAGCCAATATTTCAGCCGGCCCAATGGCGGCTCTTTGCTCTCCTCCTCAGACCAGGAGCTGTGGCAGAGGAAACAGGAAGACATGGCTTCTTCATGGTATGCCAGCCCAGCCAGCCAGAACCTCAGCCAAGACAACCCTCCATACGCTGAGCCCAATGAGGTCGAGACCACAGAGACCATTGACAGTGGCGTAAGCAATGGACTGGTCTGCGTGTCTGGGGATAGAAGCCATTACAGTGGCTCCCAGCTGTCTCTGCAGGGAGACCTTTCCCCATGGAAAGATTGGCATCACCTGGAGCAAGGAGCGGACTCTGGGCTGGATGCCTCCACAGAGCAGAATCTGGTGTCTGAGGTCAGTAGCCCCTTTGACCCAGCCGCCATCCCTGGTTTCCCAGAGAATATTACCAAGTGTCAGGAGGTCGACCTAGCTTTTGAAGGTGAAGAAACGTTCATGTTGGATATGGTGGAAAGTGCCATCTTGGATAACACCCCGCTAGAAGTCACCCGACTAGAGAGCGCCCGGTTGGGTAGTGCTCCTCCGACGACTCTCTATACAGCTCAGATTTTAGAGAAAGACCCAGTAGGGACAGCTCCTGTCCGCAAGCCTAAAGCTAAAGAGAATGCCAAATTACTTCAAAAAGAAATGTCAAAACCGGCTACTCCAGTGACTGCAAAAACTCTCCCTAAAGAGAATTCAAAAGGACCTCCAAAAGCTAAAACACCACCTAAGGAGGTTGCTAAAAATATTTCTAAAGATGTTGCAAAATCATTTCCTAAAGAGACTTCGAAACTGGCTCCACAAGTGTCTTGTAAACCAGGAAAAGAGACACAAAAAGAGGTTGCTAAATCAATTGCAGAAGAGGCTGCTAAAACTATGAAACTAAGAGAAACCGCAAAAACTATTCCTAAAGAGACTGTTAAAACGCCTCCTAAAGAAACAGTCAAAGCTCTTCCTAAAGATGCTCCTAAAACACCTCCAAAAGCCACTTCGAAAACAAGTCTGACTGAAACTGCAAGTCCAAAAGACACTGCAAAAATAAGTCAAAAAGCAGCTACAAAAACATCCCCAAAAGCCACTCCTATAACTAGTCCAAAAGAGGCACCTAAAACAAGTCCAAAAGAGACACCTAAAACTGTTCCTAAAGGGTCATCCAACACACTTCCTAAAATGGCAACTAAAGAAGCCCCAGACCTATCCCCCCAAACATTCGCTGAGCTTGACGTCAAACACAATTTCCAATCTAGCCAGACCAAGTCAGCCACCATGTACCACAGTCAGAGCGAGATCCGGACTGAGAAAGTGGTTGAGGAGGTCCCCAAGTCTTGGAGCAGCCGCCTTAGCATTGACCTCACAGACAAAGCTCCGTCCTTTAGCTTCGGGTTTGGCTCCACTCTAAAGAAGGCCAAATCAGCCCTGGAGGTAGTCTGGAAGTCAGGCCCCATGCCTGGGACTGCTCCCCCAGAGCCACCCCCAGACTCAGGATCCTTCATGGGTCGCTTCCGCAGATTGTCGACCTCAACCACCAACGACTCTAGCACCACCATCGACTCGGACGTATATACAGATTCCTGTGTTTACAAGGCTGATGTCGAGGATGAGGCTCTTGCTGGTGATCAGCTTGAGGACAATGAGACTGCCTATGTTGGGGTGATGGAGCAGGTATTGGCAAACCTTGAAAACAGAACGAACGCTAACGATACAGAGGAGGCAGAGGATCTTGAGGACCCCATACCAGATTATGATAATGAGGCATCCCAGGATTATGTTTCTGAAGACTATGATGCAACCACCCAGGACTTTGAGGTCTCTGAGGACTTGGAGGCCACCCAGGAGGCTGCGGTTGTTCTGGAGTATGACTGCAGTCTGGATGAGCAATTTGATGAAGAATACAGTGAGGAATATGCAGATGACGCTATGACAGGAGAGGGAACAGCAGAATATGAGGACATGGTGGAGTATGTTGAAGTAGTGGAGCCTGATGATGAGGAAGAAGAAGATGATGAGGAGGAATGTGAGGTAATAGAGGACATGGAAGAGGGGGATGAGGTAGAGGAGATAGAGGAAGCCTCAGAAGCGTCTGCATTAGAGAGGACAGAAAACCTGGAGGATGAAAACAAAAACATTCCGGAGAAGGAGGAGAAGCCTACAGAGGCTCCTCCCAAAAAGCGTATCCGTCCTACTTTTAAGGAGGCTGCGCTGAGGGCCTACAGAAAACAGGTGGATGAGCTGCAGCAGCAGATCCTTGCTGGAGGTAGGTACACCATCATTTTAAGTCACTTTACTTTACTACTTTCTAATATAGTGCCTGAATTGTTTTTTGCTGAATAACCAGATACCATGGTTGTTGTTGTCCAGCCATTTACATTTAAGACAATTAAGAGATGCTCTTATTCAGAATTCCGGTTTGCAATAATCTAAATAGATCTAGATAAGGCAATGAATGTGTAGTACGTTTATTGATTTCTTAAGTTATCAATATGTTTTGTTATATTGGAGAATGTCTTGGCCAAAACATATCTAAGAACATGCTGCATTATTGTTATTAGAAAACCTATAACATGGTGGAAAATTGGAAACCCTGTTTCTAGAAAAGTTGTCATGCTGCATAAAACGCAAAATTAAAACAGGATGTAATGATATAAAGATCATTTAATGCTATATTTAATTGAAAATAGTACAAAGAAAACATATTGAATGAGCTCGGGCCCAGAGAAGGCGGTGGTGTTTCTGGATCTTGTTTCTATATTTTAACTTGCATTTGTGGAAGCAGCAACGTACTGTGTTCACAGAAAGGGTTTTTGGGGATTGTTCCTGGGCCTGTGCAGTGATGTCCACTAAAGAATTGTGTTTTTTGTTAATGACTTGTCGCTTTCCATCTTTTCCAGATCTTTTGTTGCCCCTGTCACAGTTTTTTTTTTATGTTTTGCTGGCGTCAAATTCAAAGTGTAAATATATTTTTCAAGAAACTATTACTTTTCTTAGTTTCAACATTTGATATGTTGTCTTTGTACCATTTTCTATTGAATTCAGGGTTTTCATAATTTGCACATCTTTGCATTCTGTTTTTCTTTAGATTATTCACAGCATCCCAACTTTTGAGAAACAGGGTTGTATTACCCCATGAACCATAGAAAGCACTGTTTTCAGTATGAATAAAACAAGTCAATGTAAATAGAACTAACTTTTTAGTGTGTCTAAAATGTGAAAATATTATTTTTCATTTTATGGGGCTCTGCTTAGATAACAGTTACACCTTAGCATATTGCTGGAATCCAATAATATATGTAAAATAATATTCTTAAAAAAAAATGCATTAGAAATATAAAATGTGTTACACGTCACAAAACATAGTTTAATAAATGGGTTTACAAATCACATATACTTATGATGAAACTTTTGGAGAACTGGAATGTTACAATTTTTCTTCAGTTCCAGTTTACGAGCAAAACCGTAATCTTAATCGGACAAAAATGATTTCTCTGTTAGTGTTAAGTCTTATTGATTCAGGGAAGCAAACAATTAACTATTTCAAGTAGAATAAGGAAATGTTTTTTTATTTAAGCAAAGCTATATAAAGAGATCAGGGGAATAGCCTTATTTACAGTGAACAACTATTGCCCTGCATGTTATGTCTCCTGCTATGTACCGTTACTGTACATTCACAGCAAAGTACACGGACACATGTATGCTCTCTCTCTCTGCCTTCCTCACATACACTAAATACAGAAATATGGATTTTTTTTGTTCTCAAAAAACTATTTTTGGCCCCCCTGCATTTAGTACTTCCCTTTTCCAAAATAAAACAGCACTGATTCTTTTATCATTTGTTATAATGCATGAGAAGACATAGCAACGGATCTAAAACCATGAATCTATCTAGAATCTCTCCCCATCACCCATCATCACTGGTCCTCATTTAGATTCTTTATGTTTCTCCACATGGTTTTCAATGTGTTTGAGGACTCGAATGGGCATTGGAATATCTTCATTATGTGGTCAGTGAGACATTCTCGTGTTGTTCTATACGTTTTCTTGGGAGCATTGTAAGCCAGGATGTTGCTTAGAGTTACATATCAGTCAGTGTCAATTTTCAAATCCATGCGACCAATGTAGTTATAGCCTCCTATAGGAAGACAGATTTAGCTTTACAATGGTGTTTGTGGCCATAACCAGATAGTTATCTCATCTGACCATAGAAACTGGTTCCAATCCAAGTCTGTGTCTCCAAGCGGTTTACTGTATTGTTCCATGCAAAATATAATGTTCAGGACTACGTAGGGATGCGACTGTAGCCTAAATGGAATTGCAGATTAAGGGGCATAGTTTGGCACAATTTTTGTATACAATGCATGACAAGACAACAATTTAAAATAAAAAGTACAATATGCAAACATGGCACATAAATTGTTTTCATAACACAATTACATAATATTGTTATTACCTGTTTGCTGAAATAATGCCTAAACTCCCCCATGGAGTAATATAAACAACTTACTTCATTTGTATACTTCAAATGTTAATGCATTCCCACATTGCATTTTCCTTTTCCGCTTGTTGATGCATTATTTCAGTAAATATGAAAATTAAAACGCAATAATGTGATTAGCATTTTAATTGTCATGTACTGGTATGCATATTCACCGTCTTCATTAAAATGTTAATGATAAGCCATTTGGCATTTCATTTTCAAAGTCATTCCTTGCCTTGTGGTTAGCAAAATGTAATGTTAAATTAAATGTGAAAAGTAAGAAGGCTACAGTCATAGATATATGGGTACAATGGGAAATTGCAGGTGCACGTGATATTGGATTTTGCAGATAATATTGAAGGCATTTTGATTTCCTGGTCAGATGCTCATGACAGAATAGAATGATAATTGAAAATGTAGCTGAATTGCCTGCAATGACTAATAATGATATTCACCCGTTAGTGTTGGCAAAACGACACTTCGCTTGCATAGTCTTGGTTTCATCTGTCGTAAGAACGTTATTATAATGGTGGGACACTTGAATAAGTCCGTCATCCTTCCGAACAGGATGAATTTGCAAGTTTGAGAAGGTATGAATCTAAACCATTTGCACACTGTTACAACAGACATACATGGCAACATTTCAGCAGTAGATGAAGTGGCAGCTTGCTGGTAAACCTTGGTGGAGCATGGCTGGATTAAGGCATATTGTTTCCAATTCAGACCAATCCATTTTTCTCATATGCTCACACTGTTAGGGTTGGTGTTATTGTTCTAGCTACTGTATTGAGATGCTATTTTGGGCTCCCAAGGGCATTCTCTAACCAGGTCATTCTTGCTCCGAATATTTACGTGGGTCTTGTTGGTAGTTTAACTGTCTGCTACTGCTGCTGTTTGCTGCCTCTGGGTTCTCTTGGAAGTCGGAGGAAATCAGACCCTAATTTGGTCTTTACTCATTGTGCAGCATTCCATGGTATTGTATATAGAAATGATGATCAACTTGCGTCAAAAGGACATGAGACTGTGTTCCTTTATTGTAAGCAAATGAGATGAGGTCCTATTTCTCTGGATTTATTATGCTGCTCAAATATTAGGCTAACACCGTCCGTTGACTGGCTTGGTAGCTATGCCTTGACTCTAGATCTGCAGTAGTAGGAAATTACCCTCGAAAGGGAATTCTGGGCAAATGCAAGTAGGGCTGATCCATCAGTTAAAATTGTTTTTTTTGGATGAAAATAATTGTCAATTGTAAAGACAATAAGCTGGCGTGTTTAGATTTCTGGTACTAGCACAACCCTGCCAGCAGTCTATCCAGGGTTTAGATTTCTGGTACCAGCACAACCCTGCCAGCAGTCTATCCAGGGTTTAGATTTCTGGTACCAGCACAACCCTGACAGCAGTCTATCCAGGGTTTAGATTTCTGGTACTAGCACAACCCTGCCAGCAGTCTATCCAGCATTTTCTGGTTTAATGATGTATGAGGGATAATCATTGAGGGATAATCGTATGTAACATATTTCTCCCTGCTTGAGAAAGGCTGTAGTTGTGAGTTCATCTCAGAGATTGTTGCATGGCTGTAACTCCCTCTCTTGCTCCCTTGAGTCTCTTTTCCTCTGATTGCAAACGGCTAAACCTGTCCTTCCTGCCTCAGTCTGCCATAGCCACAACACAGGAAAACCATCCCCGACGCCATTGGACGTCTTCAGCGGTGGTCTTACATAATGCCGTGTTTGAGTGGTGCTGCACATGGGAACCACTCAGTCTGGGCCAGCCCCACTTACATTTTTAGTAGCTACATATTTATTTCTGTCCCAGTAGTTCCTCTTAGGGGACAATCCTTAGATCGCCACTTTACATGTTAGAACAAAGGTTGGGGTTTACTTGACACGGCATGGCCATTGCTCTTCCCCTGTTCCAGAGGCAGTAGCCACTACTTTTTCCGTACAAGGTGTACGAGTGGAAGGATTTGCTAAAATACCATTCGAAAAAACAAGTGCAGTGTTGAACTGAGTCTGCCTTGTTGTTTTATCATGTTGCCTGTAATGTACGTATTATGTTTAATAACTCTCTCTAATTCTCCACTCTTTCACACATCTGTTTTCCTTCTCTGTTCTATTCTAACGTTTGTTGGCAGTGCGTCCCAGCCTCACAGCCCCTGGGAGGAGTTGGTAGGCCTAACTACTTTTAGTCAGCCTAAAAAAAGACCATTCATCTCCATTTCTCTCCCTATACTATCTGTTGTGGATTCAACCACTGGGCCACCACCTAGGTTTCCACCAGGGCAATGGGGTATTTGGTAGAGGTTTCAGTGGCGGGTTATACTATTGAACTGTAACAGGCTTAATGCTGGTTATACTGTATTGATAGGCTGGTCATATTGTTAGCTTGTGACTTTAGGAGGGGTCAGCTAACTGTTAGCTTTCAATAGGCTAGCTGCTTCACTGACTCCTGATCAATGCCCGGTGTGACCATGCGTGTGCCCCTGCTTCTGGTCGTCAAACGGACTGCTGTTTTTCCGTGGGCTTGCTCACAACACAAACCAACGTTCCTCCTCAAAATCGATTGGGCTTTGTTTCCTTTCCTGTGATTTAAGTGGCTTTTTTTAGAACCTTTTAAAATGTCTTTGTACTGAGTATCACAATGACACAGCTGAATCTTGCAAGGTCTTACCCATCTTTTCTACCGCTTTCAGGTTAACGTAGTGGTCAGGAGTGGGAGGCCAGTGAACTACCTGTCACTGCCTCTCATCCTTGAGACAAAAAAACTAGAAATACCCATTAGCATTTTGTCCAGGTTAGTTCCAGTTTGTGTTGTAAATTAGCATGTGTTGTTAGCATACTAACCTGTTCAAATAACGATTAAAGGAGTTGAGCTAGCTGACTGGCGAATGACGCTACTGTAGCCAATGTCAGCTAGCTAGCTTTCATTGGCAAAAAATATTAAACTGATTTTTCAGTCAAGTGTGTGCAAAAACTCAAATAAGATTCAGTCTTATAATGTCTTGACAACATGTCTTCGTCACTTACAATAGTTCATTCTACCTGCTAGTTTAAACATAAACTCAAATGGAGCAATGTTATTGTACCATTTGTATTTTAGAAATATAAGATAATTGACCCGTTGTTTGAATATTTTTTCAAAGCACTGTATACACATACTTTGTATATAAAAGGATTGTCTATGAGCTGAATAAGTGAGTATTTTTTATTTCAAAACAATAAGTGTTCTAAATGGCCCACAATGTTGATAATAAAATCAGAGGGTAAAATATTTGTCTCTTTTCGTGCATGATACAGTATTGGTAATAAGAAAAATCCTCAATTTGAATCCCCTGTCCAATTAGCTGATCTTGATGATATAACAACAAAGACAGTGACAGCGTTCCACATGGCACATACAGTAGGTGCTGCTGGCACTCCAAATAGTGTACTAGTGACTGACGCTTTTTAATGTGTAGTAGTATTTGATCTAGATTATGCAGACGCTTACCAGTGGCAGATCAATAGTACCATCATTACAGTGTCCTGTACTGTGTAGCCCTGTCTCTTTAAAACTTTTACACTTTCATCAACGGTTTAACACGTAGAAATCACCTTACAATCTAGTCGTGTTTAATAAAGTATAGGTTTACCTGACAGACAGAACACAGCATTAAGAATTTGTTAGGGTTAAGGCGAGTCATAGAGTTGACACTGGGTTAGCGTACTGCTGTTCAAAACCATTCACTTTTTGGCTGTTGAACTCCACCAATGCACTCCCTTATTATGAAACATTATCTCCCAAAGCTTGAATAACGCATTCCTTATTTGCTTATTAGCTTAGAGCATCAATTCCAATACATGGTATGGTGGTATGGTGTCGATTAAAAGGTACAATATGTACAGGGTAAGGGGCAGTATTTTTCCTACTATTAGCATACATGCAGAAATTACCAGTAGGTTCTGCGGTTAACCTTTCAAAAGATCTCCTTCAAATTTGATCTGAATGCCTGAGATATTCCGCATTGAGACTTTCTTGCCGGCCGGTCTTTCAGTTTGCATTGACTCTCACTTTAATCTCTTTAGTCTTGTTTTAGACACTCCCCGTATTATCCTTCCCACCATAAATTAACCTGAACTAGCTAATTCTCTTCTGGACTAATTCGGTAAGGGAAGACAAGGAGGAGACAAGTCCTGTTGTTCTGAGGCAGGATACTCCATTCAATCAATCAATCCAGTTTATTTTATGAAGCCCTTTTTACATCAGCATTTGTCACAAAGTGCTTTTACAAACCCCAAATAGCATGCAACAACAGGGCTGATGCAAAGTGGCTAGGGAAAACTCCCTAATAGGGTTTAAAGTTCGCAATGAACCTAGAGAGAAATCAGAGCCTGAGTGGTGGCCAGTCCTCTTCTGGCCGTGCCTGGTGAAGATTTTAAGATCACAAATTGTGATAATGAAAAACATTAATGTGGGCATAAACGAATAAGTCTGCACATCATAATCCAAGTCAGATACATGGACCACGTAGACAAGGACAGGTACAAAGGTAGCCGTCGGAATCTTCTTCTTTGTAATTCTAGGCTGTTTGAAAAGCTCTTGTCTTACTATCTGTAATTCTTTTTTTCTTTCTCTTTTCAGAAAAACCTCCACCAGACAACAAGGTTTTAAATCATGTTTATTTCATGTTGTCCCACTTGATTTCCCAACCATGTTTGTGTGTGCCGGAGTAGTATGTGTTTGTGATATTTAGTATGTGTATTTGTAGTGTGTATGCAGTATGTGTGTGTGTAGCTAGTTTGTTTGGGATCTATGTATGTAGTATATGTGTATATGTAGTATGTGTGTGTACATAGCACAGAATGTGTGTCTGTGTGAGGGTGTAAATGTGATCATTTTATAGTTGCATTTGTAAGTGCTGCTTGTGCCTCAGTGACATTTTCTGGATGCTTATGTTTCCTAGTCTCTTTGTCTTTTTGGTGTTGTCTGAAGTAGTGTGTGTGTGAATGTGTGCATGCATGGTTCCGGGTGAGTGTGTATTTGGTGCGTGTGTTTAGGTGGAGGACAAATCAGAGAGTGGAAGGTATTTTGCAAAACTGAATGTGGCCCTAAGCGGTGTTGAATACTCGCTAAGGAAATTACATTGACATTGAATAATTCTCAACTAACCCTGAGGCGGTTCTCAACTCCATGTATCTGTGTACTAATCTACACACGGAAAGACACACACACAGACAGACAGACACACAGACATACAGACAGACATTGCTCCACTCCTCCTACTGTATTTTATTTCTTACTATTTTTCTGACCTCCAGATGAACAATACCAAATTGGGATTTTGTGTTTCTTGTTCAGTGTGTGCATGTACTGTGTGTGTGTGTGTGTGCTACCTCACTCTGTATGCCATGTGTGTATCCTCTTATGTTTAGCTGTGTCTGATATTTTGAATGTGTCTCCTCTCTCTGCAGCCTCTCAATGTGCTCGATCCCAAAGTTCTGGGCCTACAGGCTGTTGGAGGGTGAGTGACTTCTGAGCGGTGTTACAACTGCCACCCCGGTTTGGATATAGTGCACCCCGGTCCGAACGAGGGAACCGTAAAGAGGATGCCTAGTGCTTAATAGCATTTATTTTGACCAGAGACATATGGATCAGGCCACACACACTGACCCAATGGACCATTGCACACACCATACGGCCCCTGCCACACACACACACACCCCTTATGACCCATGCCACACACACCCCTTATGGGCCATGCCACACACACCCCTTATGGGCCATGCCACACACACCCCTTATGGGCCATTCCACACACACCCCTTATGGGCCATGCCACACACACCCCTTATGTGCCATTCCACACACACCCCTTATGGCCTATGCCACACACACACTTTATGGGCCATGCCACACACAGGATATGGACCCAGCCACACACACACACCCTGTTGGCCATGCCAAACACATTCTGTGGATCCTATGTAAAACACCCTGAGACATTTGTGTGTGTGTATGTCTGTAGTGCAGGTGTGTTGTCTGCAAGCCTGCTAGCCTGTGTTCACGCATGTCTTGCCCTGTTGATGAATGAGTCATGTCTGTGTGCAAAAGCAGAATGGTTAATGCTTCTATGAGCCGGTAACCCATTTGGCCCTGAACCCTCAGGCTTCCAGACCTACCCAAGAGGCCATATTTCACATCAGCTATGTTTAACTATCCTTTAAGAAACGTCCGCACTGCCATATTTACTGGGTCAAAAAATGAAAGTCATGTGGTCTAGATGGTTGATGTTGAGGCTGTCATGTAATCTAGAACCCTTGAATACCTCTGGTTAGTTGTTATTTCTCTCTGCCTCTGTTCTCAGTTCCCATATCCAAGTCATTCTTCCCAAACCTCCAACCCCATTGTCTCTCTCTTTTCATTCCCCGTACCAAGGTGCTCCCCACATGCCCTCCTCCGTCTCCCTAAGTCCACCTCCGTACGCCTCCCTCCATAAGCCTCTTTCCCCCCGGCCTCTTGCCTCGCTCCTCCATCTTCCCACATCCAGTCTCTCACCCCAAGGCTGTCTCCCCCAGCCCCTGACACTGAACTGGACCCCTGCCCTTGGCTCCTGCCACGCCAGCTGGTGCTGGTATACGAAGCAGCTGGAACTGGAGCAGACCCACTTAGGCAGCCGCACACACAGGCACACACCTGACCACCACGACCCCAAGAGACACATACACCCAAACAGTACATCCACCCTTTATACCCTTCGTGAGGACCCACAAACAGACAGTCGCGCAAAGACACACTGACACAATCTCTAATGTACAGGCACGCGTGACATGACTCATTCGTTAACATATCACACGCACACAGAACTGGCCATGGCTATTTAAAGCCATTCTCGCTAGGTTCTCAGTAGCATCTCCTCTCAACTGCTGAGGGTGTCTGCTGCTCTCCCCTACCATTCTAAAGTGACGGAAAGACACCCGTTGAGACAGGAAGACATGGATATAGACAGTGAGGGTTGTTCAACATTTAAAGCACATGGACACATTCAACGTTTTCAGGTCACGGGCGAACGGTCTTACGTTGACCGTTCAATATGTGAACCCCACGTAAGAGGGGAACAGAGAACCCAAGCCGGCCAGAGTGGCCCCAGCCGGTGGGGAAGGGGTGGCGGTGGGCCCAGGGAACTCCGGTGGGAGTGAAAGGAGCCTGACGTATGACCTGTGTGTTTGCCAGACCTCCTAAATCACCTTCCACTGTTTAGCCCGGTAATGTCCCCCCTCTACACGGCATTATTATGATATTAATAGGCCTTAAACCTGTCTGCTTCCAACAGAGCCGGCTGCATTCTTTATGGCATTGACAGCATGCCAGATTTACGCCGCAAGAGGACTGTGCCTATTGTCCGAGACCTGGTGAGTTATCTGCCTCAACAAGGTTATGTGTGATTGATATTGTGGCAGGTTGGTAGGGCTGCCTCCGCGAGTCAGCAGCACCTGCCAGACGGGGGGTGTGTGGTAGTTCCCTGGCCTGACGTTGCTCGTGTGGTGCGTCCATCCCAAATGGCACCCTATGCCCTACGTAGTGCAGTACTTCCGACCAGAGCTGTTTGGGCCCTGGTCGAAAGTGGTGCGCTAAAAAGGAGAGAGGTTGCCAATTTGGAACGTAAGCCTTGTGGATATGTAGCTGTTAGCCTGTTGTAGGTCTTCTTACGGTTAGTTGGTGGGAGAGTGCGAGAGCATTATTGTTAAATGTGAGTGTTTCTACACGTTGATGTGACTCTACAGTTTGTTTCATGTATTGTGTCAGATTGCACTGAGGGCCAGGCTGGATTTCAGTTTATGGTACTTTCACATCTACAGTGTAGATTAGTAGAACATTTTAACAATGATACGTCCCAACGACATCCAATTACTTCATAGTGCACTAAAACTACTACTAGTAGTTGATATAATAGCAGTAGTCATAACAGTAATGATAATAATAGCAGTAGTCATAGTAGTAATGATAATAATAGCAGTAGTCATAGTGTTAATGATAATAATAGCAGTAGTCATAACAGTAATGATAATAATAGCGGTAATCACAGTAGTAATGATAATAATAGCGGTAGTCATAATAGTAGTGATAATAATAGCGGTAGTCATAGTAGTAATGATAATAACTGCGGTAGTCATAACAGTAATGATAATAATAGCGGTAGTCATAGTAGTAATGATAATAATAGCGGTAGTCATATTAGTAGTGATAATAATAGCGGAAGTCACAGTAGTAATGATGATGATAATAATAGCAGTAGTCATAACAGTAATGATAATAATTGCAGTAATCATAGTAGTAATGATGGTAATAGAGGTGGTGATAACAGTAATGATAATAATTGCGGTAGTCATAGTAATAATTATAATAATAGCAGTAGTCATAGTAGTAATGAGGATAATAATAGCAGTAATCATAATAGTAATGATGAAAAGAGCCCAGTTATGACAATGTTAGCAGTAGTCATAATAGTAATGATAATAATAGCGGTAGTCATAGTAGTAATGAAAATAATAGCAGTAGTAATGACAATATTAGCAGTAGTCATAGTAGTATTGATAATATTAGCAGTAGTCATAGTAGTAATGATAATAACAGTAGTCGTATTAGTAGTAAAAATAAAAGCAGTAGTCATAATAATAGTAATGTTAATATTAGCAGTAGTCATGAAAGTAATAACAAAATCTTAGTAACACTAGTTGTGATAGTGATGTGTTAGTGTTGTAATGCTGATATTTTGTTTGTGAAGTATTGTCCTTCAATTTATGTTTTTCATAATTCATAAATATGTAATATCTGTATTCGGTTGTGACTATCCTATGTAGATATAATAATTACCCTTAAAATATGTTGTAATAATAATGAAGGGAATATTGAGCTCTCATTAGGAATTGCTAGTGCTATCTTCAAATCAAATATTTAAAACTCCTTCCTGACAAAAAGCACATCTGGTATAGATTATAATATTACCTTGATGTTAATTAAAGAAATATCTAGTTTCTGATAACTGTTTATATCACAGTGAACAACATGAGTTGATGCTGTATTTGTCCATATCTCTCATGAAAATTAATAACCAACAATGTCTTGGTGAGTATGAGGTTGTCATCCTTGTTTCTCGGGTTTTGCGTGTATATTTGATATTTACCATTCCTTACACAAACCCATAACAGCTATGGGAGATATTTTTCAGTGAGTTGTCAGATTTCAGGCGAACGCTCCAAGCCGAAACTTGACATTTTAACTGCTCTGCAGGTAGGACTAAGACAATTAACTGATACCATTTGAAATGTTGACAACTCAACACAAAAATATATATCTGAGGACTTCATTGATTTCTAATTTAACTATTCCGAGGCTTTGAATCATTGTAAAAGCAATGCTGCAAAAAAAAGCCTTTTACACCCACCCGGATGAAGTCAGTAATCTCTGTTCTTAATTGGTTTCCCTTCTCATGCCTCTCCACTGTCAGCGTCCCCCATTGGCTGTGTGATTGCTTCAGCGCAGCAACAGCAATCTTATTGGCTGGGACAGGAGGGATCCCCACCAATGACAGTGGGGTGCAAAAACATTTGAAAGAAATAACGTTTAAAAATGACTTCTTAGCCAAAGCTCAATAACTCCACACTCAGTACCATCCGGACGCAGGGTTTTAGTATGTAATGCTTGACTCCAGTTTTCCTGGTACTTGCTAATGCTTGCAGTGACCCTATGGGTATAACAGTGCATGTTAGCCACTTAAACTCACATCAACACTCTGGGTTCATGTAGAGGTGGCATCCCTCCTACATCCCTCTGCTTTCAAAGCCCATGGCTACTCCAAACATGGCTGAACCCACATAACACCATGGCCATGGCACTTTACCATAGCTGGGCTGCAGACAGGGCTAGGCCTCGGCCGGTCAGCCTTGTGGCTGGAGATCTACTGGGCGTGCAGGATTCCCAAACCCACCTCCTCATGGAAATGTGTGCCGGGCACGACTTTGCAACTCAGATAAAGACACGGTGTCCTCACATTTAATCCAGCAATACTATATTTACATCCGGAGATCAGGATGGGTTTCCCAGTGGGAAAAACGGTTTAACAGTTTATTGACTGGTTGTATTGTTTTCATTTGCATTTAAACATTTGAGTTAAACATGCGATGCAAAACACATGTTATTTCCAGTGGATGAAACCGTTTTAAGTTGTGTTATTAAAACCAGTTTACAACCAAATGGCCCTTGTTACGTAAATGTCAGCTAACATGACATCATGCCATGTTAATACCTAGGTTGTTCTTTTATAAACTGGTTATAATGATGACATGCCGAATGGCTTTGCCTGCTGTTTTTTGCTCCAGCCGTGCTCCAACGCACCAGATTCCCCCCAAACAGCTGCTTCAACCGTGCCTGCATTTGAGCTGAAAGGTGTGTGTTAGTTGGAGCAAGGCCGGAGCAAACATCTGCACCTGCAGTAGCTCTCCAGCAGCAGGGTTGACTGCCCCCGGGCTAGATGATGGTAAAGACTGAGTCAATATTGTCAGCTGTCCGTGTCTGCATTTTCCTATCTATCTGTAAGCGTCTCTAATATCAACCTGGTCCAGATCTGTAAGTTCCTCCGATATCAACCTGGTCCAGATCTGCATGAGCTTTAGCCAACGTAGCATACTCTCTGGGCACGGTTCCCACGACATGATTCTTGTTGGGAGTTGGCTAGGGAACATACAGATAGATGAAGGACTAGGCTGTCCTCTTAGTGTAACGACAAGTGTGTTACTCCCTTTATCTTCCTTCTCTCCACACTCAGGACATTGATGTTACCGGTTAATGTATATGTTAGTTAGTGGACTGTCTGTGAGTCAGTGGTGTACAGTACAACTGGCTTCACTGTTATCGTACCTGCGTGTACCCGTCTGTCCTGTATGGTGTTTGTCTGTCGGTGTGTCTACCACACCTTCTTTTGCGCAGTAGAAACAGTGGAAAATATTATTACCAAATGCTTCATCCAACAGAAATGGAGCCAGTAGTCTTTCCCTCACCATTTCACTTGACTGAGAAACTCTGAGCTAGGGTTGGCTAGCAGGCGACAATTCCATGGTCAAGTCTGGTCAGGAAAAACACACATGGACAGAGATTTAAACTACAAATACCAAGCATGAGTGCAAATCTGTAGTGTTTAATGCATGAATATATCCATTATTCTATAGATTGTGTGAGTCTCAAGGACTGAGATGACTGGTTCCATAGAGCTGACCTGTAATGCATGGCAGCAGACTGTCGTTATGAAGCTCTGTCCAACAAAGCGGATATTTTATTTGCCAAATAAATCGGTCTCAAACGACACCCTTTCCCTTTTAAGTGCACTGCTTTCGTCCAGAGCCTGAAAACGAATCTATGACTGAAAGAAGTGCACTATACAGGAGACAGGGTGCCATTTGGATGTCTCTTTACCAGACACACAGCTTCTAATTACATCCCCTTGTTTGTTTTTTTTTCATTGCACCTCTTGGAAATCGGCAGGCTATGGTGAGTCAAACCCTTTTACCTTCACATTTTAACACGCAGTATATTTGACTCTGTGACTTTGCTTATTGATGTGTCCTTGATCGTGATCAATAAGCTCTCTAAAGATGAACTCTGGAAGAAATGTGTCTATGAGAGACACGCTCTCTTTGAAATGATTTCAGTTGCTTTCTCTGTTTGATTGAGATTGCCCTTCTCTGACCAACAGAATAGTACATAGTGCAAATCCTTGTCCCAGATTATGTAATTTCATATTTTATGTATTTATTATATTTGATTTAATTCAAGACTAAATCAAAGTATTTGAAAGACATTATAATTGACACCAAGTCAGCAGTGCAGGTCTGTGACAGTGGGGTATAGGGCCACTGTGAAAACAGAGATTACTTTGTGACTTAATCTCTTTTCTCCTCAGTTAGTCTGTTATGGGCAGAGCCGCAAAAAAGATAAAGATATTGGAAACATAGAATGTGTTCCCCTCAGTCAATGTCCCTCAATGGAGAGCCGGAGGCCACGGAGAGGGGAAAGCTTGTTCACAACCTTATTAAGCAAGCCAGACAAACCAATCAACGAACAGCGGCCACAGACCAGACTAACTGAGATTGTACAGCTTCTAATCTCTCTCTAAACTAATTGTTACAGTTTTAAAGAACATGTTCTTCAGTTCATTATTTTCTTCCAGGCAACAGAGAGAATGTCACATTGTCGTACAATTCCACTTAGTCTGCCTTGGGGTAGAGAGACAACTCTGTTGTGGGAGGTCATAAGTGCGACAAGTCTAGTATGTAACTTTTTTTGCAATATATCATTATGTTTTTAACGTAATTGAACAAATAAAAAATGTACATGAATTGTTCTAGCAGAACATTCTCTTTAGCCTGAATGGTGGACCAACCCTTTAATATCCCCGATGTACGATATTCAAAGCTTAGTTTGTAGTTAAAGTTTACAACGGTCTCAGTGGCAAAACGCTTTAACTGATCAGGGAGAGACAGGGCTCACCTGTCTCTGTTAACCACTCAAGCACAAAGTGTCTGACTTGTTTCCCAAATGACACACTATTGCCTATAGAGTGCACTACATTTGACCAGGGCCATCGGGGCTTAGATGAGGAGTATTTAAATAAGGAACAAGGCACCGGAGGGAATGCATGGTGATGGCTGCTCCACAGGGGTCCATAATCATGGAGACAAGCTGAAAGCGAGGAGCAGGCAGTTTTGCCGGTGTGGCGGGCTCCTCAGGGATACCGGGGTCATGTTCCACGTTAGAACGATCTTGACCCTCCTGCTGCCGGTGACGATACTGTTGTAACGAGCCCCCAAAAACCCTTCCATCTCTGTCTTCCCCCCGTCTCTTTCTTTCTCAGACTCTGGCTGCTCGAAAGGCAGGCATCTCGTTCGCCCTGGTGACCAGATCCACCCTGAACAACGAGGACCTGGTAGGTCGTCCCGACGCGCTGTTCTGACATGCAAACGACTGTGTGTGCGTGTTCATGCGTGTCAGGGGAACACCTGGGGGGGGGGGGGGCAGGTACTGACACCCCTCCAGCGTGTTCATGCGTGTGCGTGTCAGGGGAACACCGAGCCGGTGGGGGGCGGATACTGACACCCCTCCAGCCTGTTCAGGCTGTCACTTTAATACCTGTTTATTTTTCTCCGTGTTCACAGATTGTCACAAAAAAACGCATATAGTGCTGTACGGGAACTGTCCAGGGCCTAGAGTGACATGTCTGTAAGAAATAGATTAGCTAGTAGGTCTGACTTAATTACCCTATTTCATTGCTATAGAGACAAACCTCCATCAGTAGCCTGTCTGTAAAGTCTAACTGGATCAACTGTTTCATCACTGTAAAGACTCGATTAGCTAAAGGAGCTTGTCAGTACTGGAGAAATGAACAGGTAGAAAGACGGCCATGCTGAGAGACAATGTGCTTAATGATGAACACCGCTGTGATGCACCACAACCAAAAAAAGAGAGAGCGAGTGAAAGAGACCCAAATGTCTCAATCGATGGAGGGAGTATTTGACCTCCAGAGCTTTATGCTTTAATTGATTGCAATCCTTCCCTCCCTCCTTCTCTCCATTCCTCCCACTAAATAAATAAAGACAGTTGAATGGGATACTAAATAGTCTGATAGCACTAATGTGGTACCACTAATGCAGTGAAGCACCAATCCTGTTCACCACAGAAACGGCCATGTACCGAGAACGTGCAGGTAACATTAATACATTAACATGTAATGTTATCATACTATATTATTAAAGTGAAGTTGTTTATTATTGTATTATTCCACTCCAGTTAGTTAATTTCGCTTTCTGACTTCCCCTTTGAGACCTATAGTCATTACTTTTTTTGTTCCAGCCATTACCTAGAAAGGTGTGCTAGCGCTGTACTGGCTGATATAAAAGGGACGGCTAGAGGCCCCTGAGGAGATGTTGGAAAAATAAGTCGCAGTTAATTAGAGTGTGGAAGCGTATTATGGGAACTGTAGTCCTTAACATGTCTGTAGATGAGAATCGCAGTGTTAAATGCTGCTGCTGATTGTGGGACTTGTTGTCCTGAGTGCGTCTGCATATGACTATAGTAGTCCTTTGGGTAGCTGCAGATTGTGTCACGTGGTTTTAAGTAGGACGAACAGATGTTGGCTTTTTATCCGCTGCATTAAGTCGATGAGAGAACATCCCTAAGAGAACTGTATAACAGATCACTCTGCTTACGCCCATATGCTTCCGAGAGGAGAGGAGATGAGAAGAAAGGATAGGAGATGAGGAGATGAGAGGCATTACAGTAAGCCTGGCAGTTTGGTTTCTCTGTCGTCATTTACCCAGTAGCAGTGAGAGGGACAAACAAGTCTACCACTACAGTTGTGAGGGACAAACAAGTCTACCACTACAGTTGTGAGGGACGAACAAGTCTACCACTACAGTTGTGAGGGACGAACAAGTCTACCACTACAGTTGTGAGGGACGAACAAGTCTACCACTACAGTTGTGAGGGACGAACAAGTCTACCACTACAGTTGTGAGGGACGAACAAGTCTACCACTACAGTTGTGAGGGACGAACAAGTCTACCA
>JACXGK010009257.1:0-10419 GCA_016801125.1 Novumbra hubbsi
GACAACGTAGGGAAAGGGATTGGATGAAGAAACTAGGCACTATTGATCCCTTGGGCTTGAATGAGAAATACTAGTTTTGAGTATCGGTAATGTTGCCATCGGGTGTCCAGGCACAAGGATTGCAATAGGACTCCCAGCCTGTGGCTTATGCATTTGCTAATGGAATGGGGATGCTATGAGAGGTGTTTAGCATGGTGTTGATATTTTTTATTTACTTAGACGTGGAGTGGTGTATTTGTTATTTATTAATTCACTCAACACGTGTCGTGGGTCCCCGTTCCCACCACCACCACGGGATTTGGGTTGTCTGTGAGATCCTTGGAGCGGCCCAGCGAGTGGGTGAGGGTTGGATAAACTGTGTAGCTCTTGCGTCTATACAAAGTCCCAACACTGACCAGATTTGTTAACCCTGGATCTGACCTGAACCCTAACTATAACTCTAACCCTAACCAAAACCCTAATCCTGTCCCCAATCCTAACCCCAATCCTAACCCTAACCCTCTAACCCTAACCCCAATCCTAACCCCAATCCTAACCCTAACCCTGTTCCTAATCCTAACCTTGTTCCTAACCCTAACCCCAACCCTAACCATAACCTTGTAACCCTAACCCCAATCCTAACCCTAACCAAAACCCTAATCCTGTCCCCAATCCTAACCCCAACCCCAATCCTAACCCTAACCCCAATCCTAACCCTAAACCTCTAACCCTAACCCCAATCCTGACCCTAACCCTGTTCCTAATCCTAACCCCAATCCTAACCTTAACCTTGTAACCCTAACCCCAATCCTAACCCTAACCCCAATCCCAATCCTAACCTTGACCTTATTTTGTTTTCAGATGTATGTATTTATTTATTCATTAATTTTTGCCACTTTTTATATACCTATATATTGTTTGTATTCTTTTAAAGGTCACTTTTTGACCCAAAGGGAGAATGTGTGGTGTCCCGTGCCCGTGCACCAATCTGGTCCCCTAAACAAAACCTAACCCAGACTGTGGTGTCTGTACTAACCCTAACCCAGACTGTGGCGTCTGTACTAACCCTAACCCAGACTGTGGTGTCTGTACTAACCCTAACCCAGACTGTGGCGTCTGTACTAACCCTAACCCAGACTGTGGTGTCTGTACTAACCCTAACCCTAACCCAGACTGTGGTGTCTGTACTAACCCTAACCCAGACTGTGGTGTCTGTACTAACCCTAACCCAGACTGTGGGTCTCACCTTGCTCTCCTTCAGATGGTCCTGCTCTTTAACAGCTGGGATGATCTTCAGCGTGATGGAGCCTTGAGACTGGGACTGAATCACACCACAGCAAATCAACATCTTCAGCGCAATG
The DNA here is from genome assembly GCA_016801125.1 of Novumbra hubbsi. Lineage (NCBI taxonomy): Eukaryota > Metazoa > Chordata > Actinopteri > Esociformes > Umbridae > Novumbra > Novumbra hubbsi. Next base: position 1,341 of record JACXGK010009257.1, read on the forward strand.
TGATTAACAACAAAGACGTAGAGGTAATGTGATATATAGTATTCCACAACTGGATACAGCTCTTAGCGGTAAATATATCACAAACCCTGGAGATGCTATTATAAACAAGTAATCAAGACAATTAAGACAGAAGGAAATGACGTCATATGCATGGTATCCATCTCAAAACGTGGGCTTTCAGCCAGTATGCAGGTTTGGGTGTTGGTGCCACCCCACAGACTTTACCAGAAGCTGACTGATCTCCTCGGGTCTCTTGTGGATGATGGAGATGCCATTGACCTCCCGCAGCTCATCACCCACATGGACCAGACCTTCACGGAGGGGAAACGGTGTGAGAAAATACTGGAAACAGAGCCGAGTCCCACACAGCAGGCTATTCACCAGAGTGCACTACATCTGACCACTCCCCTGAAGGGGTTCCCACTGGCTCATCTTGTGGGGTAGCCTGAACCAAACATGTTACCGGAACCGTTTTGTTAAGAGCGTATAAAACTATGGGTTCAAATGCTGGACTACATAGCAAAAAGGACGCAACAAGTCAGGAAGAGTAAAAATAGCACAGCAACGTATGGGTCCAAGGGTTCCTAGCAGTGACACGGAACGTGTGAAGGGTTACCATGACAAATATATAAGTCACTATTAGTACTGCGTCAGTTCTATCAGAATTTGTCGCTGTCAATACTGTTTCTTTTACATCAGTACTACTGGGGGAGATTTCATCACATCTTGACACAGAAACAGATGCTATGAGAACATTCATGGGTTTGGATCAGAAACAAGGAGACATGAGAGGAATCAGAGCGGGTTTGGATCCGACACAAGGAGACATGAGAGGAATCAGAGTGAGTTTGGATCCGACACAAGGAGACATGAGAGGAATCAGAGCGGGTTTGGATCAGACACAAGGAGACATGAGAGGAATCAGAGTGGGTTTGGATCAGACACAAGGAGACATGAGAGGAATCAGAGTGGGTTTGGATCAGAAACAAGGAGACATGAGAGGAATCAGAGCGGGTTTGGATCAGACACAAGGAGACATGAAGGGAATCACTCACCACTTCGATCTGCCGCCCCCCCCCTCATGATGCGGGCCACGATCACCGACCCCGTGGACTCGTCCCGTCTGATAGTGGCCCCCTGAAACACAGCAACTACATCCATTCACTTCTCATCCTTTATCGCCGTTTCATGTCGAAGCTCCACAGCAGCAAAATGCTAATGGACTTCATGATGGACAAACATTCACTGAAAACGCATAACATGAATACAGTACTAACACAGGGGTTGACTGTTCCATGTAGCCATGTTGCCAGCTAGGAGCTCCACCGCCAATCAAAAGTTCAAAACCTTTTTGCTAAATGTCTTTAGTCCACCAACGCTCTGTCCTACTGTTCTCGCTAGGACTCCCCAGTGGTTCCTCGCTAGGACTCACACGTGGTTCCTCGCTAGGACTCACACGTGGTTCCTCGCTAGGACTCACACGTGGTTCCTCGCTAGTACTCACACGTGGTTCCTCGCTAGGACTCACACGTGGTTCCTCGCTAGGACTCACACGTGGTTCCTCGCTAGGACTCACACGTGGTTCCTCGCTAGGACTCACACGTGGTTCCTCGCTCCTCGCTAGGACTCACACGTGGTTCCTCGCTAGGACTCACACGTGGTTCCTCGCTCCTCACTAGGACTCACACGTGGTTCCTCGCTCCTCGCTAGGACTCACACGTGGTTCCTCGCTAGGACTCACACGTGGTTCCTCGCTCCTCACTAGGACTCACACGTGGTTCCTCGCTCCTCGCTAGGACTCACCAGTGGTTCCTCGCTAGGACTCACCAGTGGTTCCTTGTTCTTCACCAATCTGACGATCTTTACGGACTCCTCCTCCAGCTCATCCTCAAAGTCGTCAGGAAGCGGGGGGAGCACAGGGTCAAAGTTCTTCTGAGCCACCGTGTCATGAACTGAAAGAACTGCCTGAGGGGAGGTGACAGAGAAAGATTTGTGTTGTCATACAAAGGGCACTTCCTGTTGTGAGGTTAACGCAAAGAGTTCAAATAAAATTAAGTAGTCAAAATTGGATTAATGAGTCCACTTAGAAAACTAGTCTTTGTGCCTTTGCCTTAATGAGTCCAGTAGAGGACAGACAGCTCATCAGAGCCAGGTTCCTATCAAGGCTTTATCCAAGGTTCCTGCCCTGTAGACTGGGTTTCTGTATCATGTTTTGTGACAGCTGCTGTTTCAACGAGGGCTTCGTTAAAACCTTCATTAATATCTGTTTACCGTCAGGTGGGGTGACGTCAACAGCTGTAGCAGTTCCTTCTCCTCAACACTCATCGGTCCACTCTGCAGCTCCTCAGCGACCTGCCAAACGAAACACAGCGGCTAGTCACACCATGACCACTGAACCCGTGTTCCCGCCAGCGCCAGCTTGGAACCTTTACGATTTGACGTCAGGCAATGTTGTCCACAGCAACCAGTTTTACACAGGCCGTCCCGTGAGGATCGAACCCACAATCCCGCGGTGAACCCACAACTAAAATCTTCAAGTGTAGAAATCGGAGAAACATATAGATATTTAACGGTGTTCTATTGCATAAGTGTCACCTAAAGCAGCAATCAAAACAAAGTGTGTGTGCACACACCAATGAATACACACACACACATAGAGGAGAATACACAGCCAGGAGCCATGGTCAGCACTTCTCCTCTTCCTGACAGGCATGAGGAAAGTAATGTGGGACAGGATGTGGAGTCTCATTAGTGTTTAGATGAATCAGCATTTTCAGACCACAACTCATTTCCATACCATCACTGTATAGCTGCTCTCGTTCGCTCCTCCCTCGGTCTCGACTAACACACTAGGACCGACTTCATAGGATGTGAACTTTGCTCCATGGTAGTGGGCATGCTTTCGTGTGTCTGTGGAGGCTGGGCCGTAAATTGGACCATATTTTACTATCCGAATAGTATGTGTTATTATTCGAATAGCATTCGGTTAACCGAAATATATATGTTTTGAAACTACTGACAAAACATGAGCGCTGCTGCATCACGCGCAAAGGAGAAGGTGTAACAATCGAAGTAACATTGGCTCAAAGGCCGTTCGTGTGAGGAAAGCGCGAGCGCGCAAATGGAGGAGGCCGTGTAGGTTTCAAACCATATGCAGATCTACAATACAATGTTTATCAACACATAACACTGAATTGATTGGATGGAAGATTCCAGAGAAGGTAGTCAGCTAAGCTAGCCAACTTTATGCTATTTGCTTAACTCACCGTGTTCGGCATTCTCAGTTGCCTTTAGAATGTTACGTTTTGTGGCCAAACATATTTTTTTTACATAGGTAACACTAATTCAGTAAGTATATTCCATCTTCCCCTTAAATAGTTAATCCACTGGCTATCAGTAGGCTATGCAGTATATATTGTGTCATTCTGGCTGACGGGACCCCTCCTATAGTATACACCATACCGCTTTGATTGACGAGTTTAAACAACAAACACATGTTAAGGAGCACGTTTTAAATACGTCATTTAAAATATGACAAACATATGTAAACATTAACATTTTAGTAGTATTTAGAAAAATAATATTCAGGTTTATTAATTTCAACGCCAAAAATACATACACGTAAAAAATGGGTGACAATTTGAACACACACAAGTATTCCAACGCTACATTAATTTCAGGTATTCTAATGTTTGGCTGTCCGTGCCCGCCCCTAGTGGAGGCGCGGTTGAACTTACATCCTCGGCCAACGAGGCTGCGCTGTGTAGAACGGGGGTGGGACTCTGGCGCTCGTACTGCCTCAGCTTCTCGTGGATCTGCAACAGCCAATCAAAAGAGAGGGCAGAGAGCTCACACACCAATCTAGTGACGACGAAACACACACTCAACAAACCTGAGACCAGCTCGTAGATGTCATATATCGGCCATATACCTCGCACACGCACAGTATACTGCATTGCTCAAGTTCGTCACTAAACTGGGGCACACAAGAACCCCTATCATCAGCTTGGTCTCGTCTGCACCTTCATGAGATAGCCGAGGCTCTTCTCGCTGAAGACGTCTTTGAGGAAGACCAGGTCCTCCTTGTGATTGGCGTCCGGCCCCAGCTGTGACGTCAGCAGAGCCAGAGTCTCGTGCAGGCCTGCAGGGAGTATAAGAGGGAGAACAGGCCTGTGATCCACGTCCTCGGAAGGAACGCATTGGAACCTGAGGTTCCGCAGGATCCTCAGCTCGAAACACTAGTCCACCGCAGAAAGGTAAGAAGCTAGAGGAAATGTGAATTACTATGTCGATGGAAAGGTACCGACTTTACCGCTTGACCGTTTTTACGGGCTGATACATTCGGCAGATTCATTTGACTTTAAGACAAAGTGAAAAATGTCCAGCTGAAGAGCACAAACAGAAGCTGGTCACTATAAAACACTACAGATTCAAACCGTGTTTCTTTGAAGGAAATGTCCCCTTGAATGTGGTGATTAAATGAAGACCCTGCCTATTTGATGCAGGCAGGCAGCGGCGGAGGACGTCCCCCTTACCTGTGCCTGCGGACAGGATCGGCATGGCTTCTTTCATGGGTCAACAAGAAGGCCTGGATCAAAAGACAAAAGAAAAGGGTGGACTATTATTCACATAGTTCCTTTACGTGTCCTCTTCTTACACCGATTTCTGTGCGTTAACGGGATAGGGGTGTACGTTAATGTGACACACTCTCAACGCGGACACTACTCATGGTGTGAGCACCAAGCCACAACCAGCAACATGATCGCATCCATTACACGTTTCCTGTTGGATGTGGGAGTACAGCTATACACCCTTTGAAATGGCAGGTCCAACCAACAACGTGCGTCCATAGAGTTGGCCGATCTGTTGGCAGGGAGATTTACAATGTGTGTCCCGGATGAAGAAACATATATTCTCAAAACAAATAAGTTTCCTTGCAAAACATCTCAAATGCTAAACAGTGGTAGACGCACTGCGCTCCATCCCAAAAATAAGCAATTCTGAGTAGTCACAAAAAAAAAATGATTCTAGCACAGCCTCATCATATTTTTAATTCCTTTCAAATCTGTTTGCTGCCCCTCAAGCGTTATTCAAGGGATATGTTGAGGTAACACAGGGATATGTTGAGGTAACCCAGGGATATGTTGAGGTAACCCAGGGATATGTTGAGGTAACCCAGGGAAATGTTGAGGTAACCCAGGGATATGTTGAGGTAACCCAGGGAAATGTTGAGGTAACCCAGGGATATGTTGAGATAACCCAGGGATATGTTGAGGTAACCCAGGGATATGTTGAGGTAACCCAGAGATATGGTGGGGTAAACAAGGGATATGGTGTGGTAACCCAGGGATATGTTGAGGTAACCCAGCGATATGGTGTGGTAAACTAGGGATATGGTGTGGTAAACAAGGGATATGGTGTGGTAACCCAGGGATATGTTGAGGTAACCCAGCGATATGGCGTGGTAACCCAGGGATATGTTGAGAACCCAGGGATATGGTGTGGTAAACCAGAGATATCGTATGGTAGAGATATCGTATGGATTTGGTATGGTAACCAAGTGAGGTTAAGGGGTGCCCCATTCATTTTTTTAAGCTGCAGAAGAGAGGTTCAACGTTCCAGGCAGTGTGACAGTGTTGGTTGTGTGGGAGATGGCCGCTTAGCCAGGTGCCAAGCCAGGTGCTGGAAATAGAAATGTGTTTTATTTTCCGAAACAGGGCTGGTCTGCTGTTGACCAGCAGAAAACACTAGATGTTGCCTGCAGGCTGATACGTCACGGCACAGTCTGCTACACGAGGACCGTCTTCTGGCCAATTCAGTGTCCTCAGCCTGGACCGCAGAGCTTATCCAACAGCTGTCAGAAACGTCCTAAAGGGAATGGACAGGGAGCAACCTCACGCCAGGCCTATGGATCGATACCCCTGTCCCTCTTTATACTCCCCCCTCATCTGCCTGAAGGGGGAGAACCTCCCCCCCATCTGCCTGCAGGGGCTGAACCTGTGAGGTTTCAATCTATGCCCTACAGTCTCGATGTCTTAAATGGCACTTTGGCAGTGACAGTATGTTAAAGATTGTGGGAGTCATAGTGTCAGTATATTGTAGACTGTGGGACTCATAGTGTCAGTATATTGTAGACTGTGGGAGTCATAGTGTCAGTATATTGTAGACTGTGGGAGTCATAGTGTCAGTATATTGCAGACTGTGGGAGTTATAGTGTCAGTATATTGTAGACTGTGGGAGTCATAGTGTCAGTGTATTAAAGACTGTGGAAGTCATAGTGTTAGTATATTGTACACTGTGAAAGTCATAGTGTCAGTATGTTGTACACTGTAGAAGTTATGGTGTCAGTATATTGCACACTGTAGAAGTTATGGTGTCAGTATATTGCACACTGTAGAAGTTATGGTGTCAGTATATTGTACACTGTAGAAGTTATGGTGTCAGTATATTGTACACTGTGAAAGTCATCTGGTCCGTATATTGTACACTGTGGGAGTCATAGTGTCAGTATATTGTAGACTGTGGGAGTTAAAATGTTGGTATATTGTAGACTTTGGATGATATAAGCTATACCTCAGGTGTTCAATGAAATATGGAAATGTTTGTGTTCGCTCTGGGTCGACTAGTGGGATTACATGATCACCAGGACAGGTTCCACACAGACCCTCACTGTGAGCTCATTAGAGAAGGAGAGAGAGAGAGACGCAAAGCGAGAGAACAGAGAGGGAAAGAGAGAGAACAGAGAGGGAAAGAGATGGAAAGAGAGAAAACAGAGAGGGAAAGAGAGAACACAGGGAAAGATAGAGAACAGAGAATGGAACGAGAGAGCGAGAAGTGACAGAAAGAATGAGAAGGGTTAGGTAAAGACAGTTGCTTCAATGATGTTCTATTGTAAATTAAATGACCACAGTTATTTTCTGAGTGCGCCAAAAAAGTAATATGAATAGAAATGAGGATACAGGGGGACAAATGGAGAGAGTCATAATGAGAGAGGCTGAGGCAGAGTGGAAGACCCAGGGGAGCGTTGGGGTGGGGGTGGGGGCTGAGGGGAGAACCAGGAAGTACTTTCAGCTGGAATGGAGCTCAGTAATCTAGTCACAGGGCGTGTCCTGAATGACACCCTACTCTTCATACACAGGTGCTCAGAAGATCTGGGCCATCAATGGTTTTTCTTGTAGTGGACATGGCGCCAAAGGTTCCCTGTGTAGGGGGCAAGGCACAAAAGGTTCTACATGTGGAGGACAGGGGGCCAAAGGTTCTCCTGTCACATATTGATAACAACAAATGAATGTCCACAGCAACACACACACAATGTGGCTCCTACATACAAGTGCATGTTATCATGGGGTTTAGGGCTGGGGATCTATACAAGCACGGTGACAACTGCTGATGTAAGACAGTTCGATTGGTTGGTGTGTTTTTCAAATCCCCAGATATGTGTGTTCAATAAGCATTTTATAATTCTATCAATAGTAATGGACAGATCCTGCCCAAAGGATTCCAAGTCTTGAACGACAACACATTTTGTCAAACTACAACAGATCCTAAAATCCAATCAGATCCTGACCTCCGGAGTTCCGCCCTCGTGCACTGAAACAGCGTTCATTAGCGCTGGAGACGTCTTCACCAGAAACAACCTTTTTTCTATCTTTCTAGGACAAGCATGCATTCTCTGACTCACTCCCTCTGCACACACCAGTCACCAGCCGTCCCTCCCTGCTTTCTGACCCCTGGGGACATTCTGCCTGACGTCAACAGGTTTAACTAGCTCCAGTGGATAGTTGGTTCAATCGTGTCTGATGAGTGTGGTGACTATTGTCTAATGGGTGAGTGATTAGTGTCTGATGGATGAGTCGCTATTGTCTAATGGATGAGTGATTAGTGTCTGATGGGTGGGTGATTAGTGTCTGATGGGTGGGGGCTTAGTATCTAATGTGAGGGTGGTTATTGTCTGATGGGTGGGTGATTAGTGTCTTATTGGTTGAGTGATTATTTATGAGTTATATACCAATAAATAATCATGTCAGCCCAAGGAAGTGCAGGTTGAAATGTCTAATTCATTATTAAACAGAAGCCTGAACCATACTCTCGCTTGATGCCACAGGGTTCAAACGACCAAAGAAATATTTTACGTTTTGTTTTGTAGTAACGGAAATTGATTTTCTGACACGAGACCAGCCAGCACATAGCAGTGTGCCTCTGAAATCTGCTGAAATAGATTTGGCGGATGAAAGGTTCACGGTCCTGGTCGACACCGTCTGTCCCACTTATTTGGAGCAAATGCGTTCTGAGCCTGGATGGGATTTTATATAATACTATAATATAAATAACATGCTAGCGAGTGAAATGACAGAGCGACGGTCAAGTCCAAATGCCGTGTGGCACGATGCCAGCAACGCATGGACTACTAGCCAGTGTCTCAGCACATCCACCACCCACACAGCCGTCAGAGAGTGGGCTATGACATGCAGGGCCCTGAAACCCCTCCCCCCAACACACACACCTGCTAAACTGCGAACATTATTCTTCACCCTTATTCTCACCAGGTACGTTGACTGGCAAGCAATTCTTTATTTACCGCAACGACCTGGGACCAATTAGGGTTATTCGTTTTTTTCTTTGGGGAAAGAACCGTCCTTGTCGCCTCCGGGATTTGATCTAACAACCTGTCGTTGACTGATCAGACACTCTACCGGCTAGGCTACCCTGCAATTCTCCATTGACAGGCCGTGCCAACCCCCACCGCCCAACACCTAGTAACCCCAGGCCAGCTGAACAAACGGAGTGATGCACAGTTACTCGGTGACAGGCCGGATCGATGGTGACGCAGATGTGCTGGGTCTTGTTTAACACCTGCCCTCGGCTGCGTGACCCAGAGGGTTACCTCACACCCAGTCTGTCAGCCCTGGACAGGACCGGGCTCAGAGGAACCAATCAGGTCCTTCACATAAGACATGTGTGTCTGATAGCCGACTCCCCAGTCTTCCTGTAATCTTTGTGTGTTCTACAGCACGGACCTAGGCACAAAGCCTGAATCAACTGATCTTTTATACCGTCTCCAGCACACACACACACTGCG
>JACXGK010009258.1:0-20335 GCA_016801125.1 Novumbra hubbsi
GGGGCAGGGAGCGGGACACTGGCCCTCGGGGCAGGGAGCGGGACACTGGCCCTCGGGGCAGGGAGCGGGACACTGGCCCTCGGGGCAGGGAGCGGGACACTGGCCCTCGGGACAGGGAGCGGGACACTGGCCCTCGGGACAGGGAGCGGGACACTGGCCCTCGGGACAGGGAGCGGGACACTGGCCCTCGGGGCAGGACGCGGGGGCAGGACGCGGGAGACTGGCCCTGGGGGCAGGACGCGGGAGACTGGCCCTGGGTGCAGGACGCGGGAGACTGACCCTGGGGGCAGGACGCGGGAGACTGACCCTGGGGGCAGGACGCGGGAGACTGACCCTGGGGGCAGGACGCGGGAGACTGACCCTGGGGGCAGGACGCGGGAGACTGACCCTGGGGGCAGGACGCGGGAGACTGACCCTGGGACATGACATCTGTCCTGTCATTATGAACAATAGCAACTGCTAAGTAAAAGTTGTTTAAAGAGCTACTTGTTTGTTATTGTTTACAGGGTGTTCATGTTAAATGTAATAGGTTTTGACCTGTTCATGGCAACACAATCTAATTATAATAGACAAATAACCATTCACTTGGGTCTGTCTTCATACTATTATCAGAATGTTCACACAATCACGGTGAGCAATTGAATGATCAACGGATGTAATGAAATGTTGAAAATACATTTTGGAAAATGTTATGGTCATAAAATAAACACTGATTTATTAAACATATAATAATTCTTTATGAATATGATAACGACTGAATAGGGGCTTTATTTGGGTTAGATAGCTGAATCAATATCTGCAAGATCCCAATGACCACAGTATTCCTCAGATCACAGTATTCCTCCGATCACAGTGTTCCTCAGACCACAGTATTCCTAAGATCACATTATTCCTTAGATCACATTATTTCTCAACTGAATGTAATAACATAACAGCAGAATAATATTTCTGTCAGACAAAATCACCACCGTATTCATCATAAATAATCATTATTGGAGTGTTACTGTTTAAACATTCATGCTGTATATTTATGCATATCGACCATTTTAATAGTAATCAGTTTCTCAGGCATTAAAATTTTTTACAGTTTTATTTCATGCAGCTTACAGTGTTGTTCCGAATGTAGTATTCTTAGGTCTGATGGAGTTAAACTGCAGCATTGCCTATATTTGTACATTTTGATATTTAAGCATGCATTGCTGCGTTTTTTCGCACGAGAGAAACCTGTGATGGTGTTTTTTTTGTCTTACAGCAGCATTATACTATGCTAGATTATATTCATGATAACGATGTAGCAACCTTCAAAAAGTTCCAGATCGTTCAACAGAGTAAAGATCCAGAAAAGTCTTATTCCAGCCACTCCCATATTTTTCTAACTAGCATTGTGTGGTACAGCAGTCGATTACACGTCTTTAACGCGGTTCGTCCGTTTGTAGATTAACCTACATTTGCCTTCCTTCAGGATGTTCATTTTTTTTTATTTAACACAACAAACAATGTTTTCATCAAAACTCGAGATACTATCAAAATCTCCATTAAGCCAACGAAACATGCGTTTTTTGTAAGAATAATACAACATTCTCGGTCTACAAAACGAAACCAATGCATAATTTCTTTATAATAATAATTTTTACAATTTAATTATGGAACATCTCGACCTGTAATGGTATCCGAGTGATTTATATATATATATATATATGTATATATATATATATATATATTTATATATAGTGATTAAAAAAAATACAATACCAGTATTTTTTTATATTGAAATTAGCTTCTCACCATTTTGATTCCTTTATAAGGAAAGATGATAGAGCCGAGAAATTGATGAACACTGTTCTCTTCCAGACACTAGCAGTAGAAGGCGCTGGCCACTGCGGGAGGAAGGCGGATGAGTAGGAGGTGGGCGTTGCTTTCGAATGAACCAGACAGCGAAACAGCATCCGCAGCCCAGAATCGCAGACAAAAGACAAAATCATGTTCGAAGATATGTTGTACTTACCCTTAGACATCAGATTACTGCGATCTATTATTTTTCAGACCTCAAAATAGACTCGTATTATACCTACTATTTCTTTATTCGGTATGCAATATTTTTTGTAACGCTACATTGACAGTTACTGATTTAGATTTTGTTACTTGATTATAATTGTATATTGTTACAGATTTCATGAATCAAGATATTCTAAATAATAAATATCCCTAAATACCCCAAAATGTCAATACAAGTCTAGACATCAGCAGAGTGAACAAGGCCAATATTATAATCAGTAGATTACTATTTAATGCATAAATAGATGAACAGTTAAGTATCACGAGGAACTTATTTCTTGTCATGTTTACATTACATACATGGTGCAAAGGTCAAGGGAGACCATATCACTGCTATTTAATGATTACTCCTGTGTTAAAGAGCTAAGTAGACTACCTATCAAAAAATGACACCATTCAAATATATATTTATAATTAGATAAGATAGGAATATATAATAAATTAGGTGAGGATGAAAACCACTATAAAATCTCCCAGGATTTTCCTTCTAGTGAATTAAATGGTTAAAATTATAATTCTACATTTGTGTACATAACATGTAAAAAGATTCAGTCAATTATTCCAACAAAATATGAATTGAGAAGAAGTTGTAAATACCTAATAGAAATGTAATGACAAACATTAACACAGAAGTAGATTCATGAAGATCTAAAATATGTGTTTGTTTTCTTCTGCAACAACCCTTTAAAGCTTTCTACCAAGTGTGCTAGGCCTGGCTTCCAACCCATTCAAGGGTTCTGCTGCATTAAAGCCACTCCTATGCAGTAGATCATGTGACTGATGTGTCACTGTGGCTAGTTAGCCACAAACACATGGTGCCCTCAGTCCTGAATCATAATAATGGACTACATGTTCTCAGAATTCTGTAAGAATTAATATAATCAATGAAGCACCATTTTGTTCTGATCTGGAATTTATGATGTGTAAAAAATATATGCTGATATATTTGCACCTTAATCATGATGTTTTTCCAGGTAAAGTGTTGCATACAGCTGTTTTACCATTAGCATATTGATTTAATTGACTTCACAAGCTGTCAGGGAAAAACTATCTACCGTTCTGTCACTGAACAAGGATGTTCACCCTAATTGCTCCAGTGTGCCATAAATAATTATTGATCCCCTAGATTTGATCCTAATGTTCTGGAGAGTATCAGAGAGAGTGGATATGAAAGAAAATTGTTATTGACATTTTAGTATCCAACCTAACTTAACTTACTTAAAATGTATGATAGATAGGTATATTTTTCATTATGTATTGTTGTTTAAAAAAAGGTTTCCACTGGATTTGTCAGAAGTGAGTATGGGGGGGGGGGGGGGTGTCACCACTCAGTAAAAGACTGCACAGGCAAATAGCGCAACCATTTAATTTGTGCACTGCATTAAAAACAGACATAATTCTGTATTGTAAATCACTGCATGTGCTCAGGAACACTCCAAAAAAACATTGTCGGTGAAGACAGTATGTTGCTGCTTCCAGTGGAAAACTCTGGTGTGACAAATTAAAATGTAAAATTATTTTTGGGAATCATGGATGGCTCGTCCTCCAGGATACAGAGAAAAGGGACCGTTCTAGTTCAAAGAAGAGGTGATGCAACACAATGGTATACACGCCCCACAACCTTTTTTGAAACATGTTGCTGGCATCAAATTCAGATTGGATATGTATTTTTCCAAAAAACCTTACAGCAATTTTGGGAAAGTAAACACACCGGAAACCACAGCTCCTTGGGCCATTGGGAAGCCACATGAAGGAGGTACAGACTGTTAGCATGGGCTTGATAAGATCTGAAGCTGGAAATGAACAGAGGAGTCCAAAGCCACTGACTCCAGAGCCCATAGGAGTTTTTGCGTCTCCCATGATTAAGCAATGTATTGCAAGTTATCTTCAAACTACAGCTCATATTTTTTACATCATTAGTAGCAAAGCTGTTGTGTTTTGTTCATGTTTTTATTTATGCTGACTTATTTTGTTTGCTTTTGCTTTGTTAAAGCATTATGGCAACATTTGTCAACATGGTTGTTGGTGTTCTGATAACATGTTATTGTATGTATCAATAAATATAGTTTAGAGTTCATTAGAGTTTTATTTGTTCCAAGTGGTTCTTTTTAACTTATTTTTTCCACATCCTGTTCTGTAATGTAAGAGACAATGATAAGTATTGTTTCCCCATAGCAATCAGAGATGTTAATGACTTGATTGCAGTTTAGAAAACGTGCCTTAATTTGGAATTTCAATGACTCAATTATTGTAGGTTGATGATCAAACTATCACTACTTTACAGAAGTGATGTATGTGTGAGATATAAACTCTCAGTCAGTATATTTGAGAAATACTGTCATTGTCTCGTTTTCCTTTACTGAAATTTATCGTTTTGCACTCATGTCAAGTTTAATGCTTAATGCTTTATAGACAATACTAATGGCTAATTGTCACAGTTACATTGGGGCAAAAAAGTATTTAGTCAGCCACCAATTATGCAAGTTCTCCGACTGAAAAAGATGAGAGAGGCCTGTAATTTTCATCATAGGTACACTTTAACTATGACAGACAAAACATGACAGCGATCACCCTCTGTCAGGGTGGTTGAGGATGGTTGGATTCACTGTCTACAAGTATTGTTATCGACTTGACAAGGGCAGGTACAGTTTGAAGGTTAAAACTTATTAGAAAAAGTATTTTGCACTTGCTGCTGCTTTTTAAATTGTAAATGCCCATTTCATACATCAGTTGTCGGTTAGTCTATGTTCTGTAGAATCCGTATTTTTTTTAGACAATGATTTGCCCTATTGTTGTAGGGTTGGTGAAAATACCTGCAAGAATTTCTGCCTATTAACCTATAGATATTATAAAACACTTTCGTAGTTGGGTGGGCACTCATTATAGTAAACATTTTCTTTTTTATATAAAGTGCCCAAACTGCCACACCCTAAAATGTTTCCTGCTAGGGCCCAGTTACTTAGCAACATATGCAAGCATTTCCCTTAATAACAGCCGGGTGGAGCTGTTGGGGTAAAGGAGGTGGCGGGGGACTAGACGGAGGAAGTTGGAGCTGCATAATTCAGTGTGGTCTGCTGGTTTTGAGTCTCGACCTTTTCTCCCATAGGCTGCAGTTCAGGGCTGTACCTCCACATGGCACAATACCCGCTTTATCAATCCCATTGGCGCCCTCTGAACAGACAGTGATAATTGGGTCGAATTCCTGCAGTGCGGGAAAATTGCAGCTTACATTTATTTCACCATAAAAACCGAGCACAATATGTTTGAGATGGAGTATCGCGCCAACCCATTCCCATTCCCCAATTCCTTTTGTGGTATAGAGTTCTAGACTTTATATTGTTATAGAATTTAGAATTGATGAAATACACCAGGATTTTGCGAGTTTCTTCCATTCTGCCTTGTAGATCTTCTGTCAGATAGGGAGCATTGGTGAACCGCCTATACTGATATGCCTGTATTGTAGTAGACCAGTTTAAGGCAAAAACAGCTCAAATAAGCAAAGAGATATACGAAAGTTCATCATTACTTTAAGACATGACAGTCCACATTTCTACAAGTGCAGTTGCAAAAACCATCAGGAGCTATACAACTGCCTTTCTCAGGAAAAGAAGACTTAGAGTTACCAGTCTCAGAAACTGGCAATTAACTGCACCTCAGATTGCAGCCAAAATAAATGCTTCATGAAGTTCCATTGACCGACACGTCTGAACATGAAGTGTCCAGAAGAGACTATGTGAATCAGGCCTTAATGATGGAATTGCTGCTAAACAAATCCCTACTAAAGGACCCCAATTATAAAAGACTAAACTGTGGGGAAAGTCCATATTTGTGTTATTTCATAGTTTTGATGACTTCACTGTTTTTTCCTAACTGTTTTTCTACCTTCTCTATCTCCTACAATGACTGTTGAATGTTAATTGCTATCAACACAAAAATAATTGTGTAACAATACTGTTTTTCTGTCCACGTTTTGGTGAAATAAATGCCATTTGGCCACATTAAAAGATATGACTACAGTGCCATTTATTTGCCAGTTCAGTGAATACTAGTAAAAGTTGAATTCTGAGCTACAGTTGAAGAATCATTAGCAAAGCCAATTAATGCATTGGAATGTTATTGAAAGAGGTAGTCATTTATTGTATTGATTATTTTTAAGATAATAAGAAGAGTGAGTAACAAGTAAAGAAAATGCACAATATAAATTACCAAATGTAAACTTCTTAAAAAAGTATGTGGGTCAAAATAAATATATTATTTTGTCAAAAGTGATGCCCGAAACAAACACATTTCATCTTTTTTTTTGTTCTGTGTTGAAAATGTATACAGTACATCATTGTTTTTTATTGCTTTCAATGTAACAATACAAAATACAACTACTTCATATTACTTGCTCTCGTTGAATGTTTGCTTCTGCATTAGGGTCGCTTTGAGTGTACAAGATGTGTCTTTATGGTAACACATGCAGGCAAGTTTCCCAATGTATAACATGTACTTTACATTTGCTGAGTTAATGTGAGTGTCTGAGTGATGTGTGTTAACATGTATGCATGCGTGTGCACAGATGGCTGTGGGTGATCACACCACCCTTCCCTGAAGCAGTGGGCTTCTCTCTCCTGGTGATTGTCGGCTCAGAAGGTTCCACAGCAGCATCGGCACAGATGTGATTCCAGAGGTGCCACTGCTGCCATCTGTTGAATCCTCCCTCAGTGGACGGTATTGTTTAAATCGCCTGGATGGAAAACGCAGGTCAGCCAGCATTCATTTCACAAAAAAAATCTTTATAATGTACATTTAAATAGAAATGGCATGTGGAATTATCTTAAACTGACCACCATGTGAATTGTATCTTCACAAAATGTCAGCTATCAATAAGTAGAAACCAGAATGTGTGTGGGTACTATTGTATCGTGTGACGTTCTTGGTGATTGGAACTGTCTTTCACTCACTTGTAGCTCAAAGCGATGGCACCAACAACACAGACAAGGAACATGACGCCCAAAACCGCAGCCACGGTCCCTGTCTTGGAAGACGTAGAGCCTGCAAAACGTAACATGCAGGATGAGGAACACAATGCGCCCTCCTCAGATCACTCTCACTGTCACGGTCAAGGGCTCGTACGGTCGCACACGCTGTCCGATCATTTCACTCACCCACTGTCACGCTGACTTGGGCACTGGCCACGGCCAGACTAACGTCGTTGGTCAGGGAAACATTGATGCAGAACACTCCGGAGTCATTAAAGAACTGACGTAGGATGATCTGACAATTTGGGGACGGTGTCACGTTGTTACACACAGACTCCAAAGGCGTGATGCAGTCCGCGTCCGAGATGGTGGTGCATATTTCATTGGGCAAGCTAAGTAACGAGAAGGGGGAGATATGAAGCGCAGATAATGGCTATGTTCAAAACTAATTGAATTCAATTAAAAGGTGCCTGGTTTCTTGGATGGTGTTGTCACTGGTGGCTGGCTACTCACCTTCCTTCGCAACTAATGGTTAAATCCACTGCATTCTGCTGCACCTCAGTGGTAAGAGACACCACACTGGCTACCTGAGTGATCTCCACACTCTCAATACCCTCTGGGAATAGAGGTTCATTAGGAGACAATTATCCAAAACCATCAGTTGCATTTTACATCCTCTGTAGCCACATACTGAGTATCGACACCCCCCTTGCACTTTGAAATCTGAAATATCATTTGATTTAGTCTCCACCAACTTTTGTTACCTTCCAATATTAATTTGGAAAACAGACAAACTATTGAAAGATACAAAATTATAGGTATCACTTTATTGCACATCCTTTGGGCAAGATGAATTACATAAAATTCTTCTTGTAGCCATCAATGAACTTGCTGAAACTTTCTACTGGCAATGTGGTCTAGTTTACTGAGAGAGCTGTTCAGATTGGTTCTGGGGTTGGGGGTCCTGAATGTGTTTCAGGCAGCATGGAATCAGTATCAGAGCAGTTAGCTGCTGAGAAGTGGAGCAATTTTCCCAATGAAAGGTGTGGCTCTTGAATTTTGTTGTTGTGTAATAGGATTATTTTACCATGTTGGTGAAAACACACATTCTCTTAAAATACATACACCAAATAATGAGTTAAAGGGAGAGTTGTGAATGTTTGGGCAATGGGATTGGAAATGTATTTGGTGGCTACATAAAGTATTTGTCTACTTTTATTATTTTATTATTGTCACACAAATGTCTGTGCAAAGGTGTCTATATACAGGATTTGGCCTAATTTGTTTGTTTGCTTACGGATGATGTCCACAGCGGTGGAGAAGGAGCCGTAGCGGTAGGTCATACAGTTGTCAGCCGCTGGAAGTTCAGGAGCCTGTCTTTTAGCCACAACCAGAGCCACCTGGATCTCTGTAGCTGCCACTCCACCTGCCTCCACTGGAACAGTCACTGCAGCTGGCACTGAAGGGATACAGAGATACACTAACTTGTTAACATTAGTAAATGTCTCAAATGGTTGCTTGACCAAACGTGTTTCTGTTCATATATAGAATAAGTACACGAGGAAGTGAGCACCTGCAGTGACACCAGCTGATGCCTCATTCACCGTCTCCACGACCTCAAGCTCAGCCTCAGTCTCAACAGCGGGTTCAGCGGGTACCAGAGCTACGGCCTCTGTGGCACCAGGAACAACGGTGTTAGCAGCAGGGGCCACCACTGTGGCAGCCGCCACTTCAGCCTCCGCTACTACGCCCTCCCCCGGTGCCACGGTGCCCACCGCTGGGATCTCTGGGAGGACGGTGGCTGCTAGCTCTACTGTGGCCTCCTCTCCCTCTGCAAGTGGAGAAACTGAAGCAGCAGTGTCAATGGTGGCCACATCTTCAGCCGCAGCCACTGCCACTTCGGCTTCAGCAGCTGCATCTTCGATTGCTGGGGCCACTGGGGCAGTGGTTGCTCCTTCAACAGCAGGTACAGCAGGGTCCGCGACAGCAGTTACGGCAGGGTCCGTGACAGCAGTTACGGCAGGGTCCGCGACAGCAGGTACAGCAGGGTCCACAACAGCAGGTACAGCAAGGTCCGTGACAGCAGGTACAGCAGGCTCCTCGACAGCCGGTACAGCAGGGTCCTCAACAGCTGTAGCAGCTGTGTCTTCTGCTGTGGCATCAACTTCTACTGCAGGGACAACGGCAGGGTCCTCTGTTCCCATGACGACAGCTGGATCTTCTGCAGCAGGGGCCGCAGAGGCAACCACCTCCACTCCCTCTGCTGCTATGGCTCCGGCTGTGTCTGTGGCTTCGGCTGTGTCTGTGGCTCCAGCTTGGGCTCCAGCTGCCTCAGCGTCTGTGACATCGCCATCAGCTACAGCTGCGTCTGCACTCTCAGTAGGGGTAACATCAGAGGCAGGCACATCCAGGGCGATGTCAGCTGGAGCTGGCCCTGGGGTAGCCACGACAACTACAGCTGGGCCGCCTGAGGGATCCATAGGGATCACTGGTTGAAAACATAAGACGACACAATTAACGTTGACTACTGTTTGTATTTACATCCCCATTAGGTGTTGCCACGGCAGCCAAGGTTGCCAAGGCAGCATCTCTTTCAATATGTTCCAGTGACAAAATACATACAACACAGCTAGCTACCTACCTATCACCCGCATAAAAATGATTAAATAGCTGGCAAAAAGGTCGCAAAATCTGTCTTTCATTAACTAATTAATTTTCATGAATTCTCATGAATATGCATTGATGTCTTTGTAATGACTGGATGTACTAGAAGCATAAGACGTCTAATAGGACATGGTATGGTTTTCACCTGTGGGGCTGGCCGCGGTGGGATCCACTGGAGGGTCACAGCCGTTGGGGATGCTTGCCATCAGGACCACCTGAGGCCTGTAGGTGCCCACGGTGATGTATGTGTGTGTGACCTGGTTCTCCCTGGAGATGAGGGTTCCACTGTTGTCCCCAAAGTCCCAGTTGAAGGTGATGTCTGATGTGCTGAGGTATTGGCTGGGGTCGTGGAGGCTAATGCTGAAGGTAATGGCTCGGTTTTGGATGAAGTTCTGGTCGGCCTGGTTCACATCGTTAACTTGGGCCAAAGACACTGCAAACGGTATCTGGTCTGGAGAGAGTCAAGGCATAAGCAAAATATGTCAAGTCAATGTTGTGAACGTTTTTGGGAAATTATTCAAATGATCCATTGAAAATCCAAACCGAGTTGACAGATGTTTAGCTTTCAATCAGATTTTTTTTTGTAAATCTTTCTTGAACCCATGGTTTCAGCTGCCCACCTGTTATGGAGAAGGTTGTGGAAGCATAGCCCAACGGGACGAACTTGTCCTTGCCGCGGGAGTGGTAGATAACCACCTCCATGTTGTAGGAGCCAAGGGGCACATTGTCTGTGCCAATGGTAAGAGAGGACGAGGGCCCACCGGCCACCTGCCAGTAACGTCCTGGAACACCAACAACCAGGATGTAGAAAAAACATAGCAGCGGATGTACAAACTATCTGATTGACCCGATGATCGAAAGCTTGGAAAGAACAGTTGCTGCCTTGTTACTTCGTCCTACCCTCATTTGAGAGGAATGATTTCACAATGCTCACCGGCACAGCTTTGGAAATAGTTTTTAGAAGCTTTGTGTTGTGTTCCTCATGTTAATGTTTGTAAAATGAAAGAGCCGTCCTTACCCCAGGTCTTCCACACAAACACGTAGTGGGGTTTCCGGTCTGCTTTCCCAGTGAATGGGGTACCATCAGGGAACACACCTCTGTACTCTCCCGGGGAATCAGATACCTGGTCAGAGTATACAGCCTGGCCCTGAAGGTACTGTGTTCCTGTGGAGGAGGAGCATCAAGCTCAATTTAACTGAAAAGGTTCATGACACCAGAGAAATACAGTGGTGGAATTTAAAAGAACTCACCGTTTACAGAGCAGTTCCGCGCCCACACCACCTGTCCATCAGGAAGCACAGTCTGGTTGGAGGGGAAGTTAAGGTCGATGGTAAAGGTTGCCTTTGCTCCAGTCAGGGTGGGCGCATCATTTTTCACAGTGAATGTTACTTCTCCACCTGGGGAAGGTAATTGACAAACATATCAGTAGAAAGTGACTTCTTTAATAGTTGTTTCATTGAAAGTGAGAGCAGCAAAGGGAGACCTCACCAGTCCAACAGTCTCGATACCGGGAGTCTCCATCTTTCCACACAGGATACATCCGGGAGTTCCATGAGCGGTATCGCGTGAAACGTGTTTTAGGTTCTATAAAGAAATATGCGCTATTAGGTACACTCCCCAAATTGAACTTGAATTTACACTACTAAACACATAACCAATGCTTCTATTAAGAATTAGGCATGTCTAAAGAGAAATAATGGAAAGGATGCTCACTTTCCCATAATTTATTTTAGCAAAATTTGAAGTGTGTAGTTCCAGTGGTTGACCACTACACTGCCTGCATTTATTTGAACTACCAACACTGATTAAAATGTACTTTTATAATGTCTTGATGAGATAAATAAGGACTGCCACTCAGACTTGCAGTTTGTTTCGTAACTTCGTACGCTGTTTTACACCTACAGCACAGTATCGGACCATTTTTGTTCCATATCCTGTTGCCTACCCCAGGTTAAGGAAACGTTTTATCATAGCACTTTAGTTTGTGATGTAGGCAAACTTTCATGTTTTACAAAAGAGCAGATGAAACAGTTATTTGAGGGGTCGATGTTTATGGATGGGTGGAGAAGGGAGTGAGGTGGAGCTGTGAGTCACACGGCCCCTGCAATCCCTCAATCCCTTTCATGTGACTCTCAGCTGAGTACAACCAGCCGTAATCCCAACTGGTAGACTGAGGCGAGTCTCTGCGGAGGTCAGACATCAGGGCGGCCTCTCCGACTGCTAGCTGTGTGTTTCAGTGTGTGTTTTATGGCTAGAAGAATTATGTTGAATCCTATGGTACAAGTTCAGGACTTAGCAAACCGCAAAGTTACATCATCTTATGTTATTGTGAGACCCTTGTATTCCCTATGTCATATAATACCGTAATATTACACTGAACTGAAACTTCTTATCTCTTTAAAGACACAATTTCATAAATTGCAGTTTGTAGTTAGGTTTAGATATGGAGTAGGGGCCTAAATATAGTTTAACTACAAATGTAATCACATCAGTATCAGGGTCTTGGATGTAGTTAAAAAAAAATAACAGTAGTGTTTTCTGTAGTTAATTACTTTTTTGCATGTAGTGGTGTAGGCAACTACAGGGACTATACACTACTTTTCCTGCAAATATAAAGTATTGGTGTAATAGGCAATACTTCAAATTATTGTTCAGCAACAGAAACAATTATTAGCTTTGAACTTCCCTTTGGGAAATTTATATAAAGTAAGTCATATAAAGTAATAATATGCTATTGGTAAAGTGCCATGATCAAGTGTTCCTCGTACCACTGAAAATATATAAAGTCAGATTTTAGAGGTTGGAGGACAGACAAATTATTATGGGATTGCGCTGGGCTGGATTACAAGCATCTCAGCTGTGGGATACTCATTCACATTCCAATTCATCCCAAAACATATATTATACCGAAGTGAATGATTAACTCCAAAGTTTAGCGTGCCTTTACTTGAAAGGATATTTTATTTTGTCTCCAGATACTGTTTTTTTCAGAACAATTCACACTGCCCCCTGCCGGAGTGCCAGGCATTGTCAGTGTGCCTCCATCAGGATTCAAACCTCCGATTGCAATGTTGCAGCTGCCCAGTTACTTTGAACTCTGAGCCACTGAAGCTCCTAGGAAGATGTTGTTTTATTAAGTTCACCACACCATACATTTGAATTGACCTGGCAAAAAATACTGATGTACATTCTTTAAATATATATATATTTCAGAAACTGATGGGCAGGTAAATTTGACATGTATCAAAATGTTTCAATATATGTAGACATACTATATTTGTAGAGTATGAATGCAGCTTAAGCCTGAACTTTTAAACACTATTAATCCTAGTGTTTTAAAGTTCAGGCTTAGAGATTAGGTTTCTACACCGACCGCCCTTAGAATAAAGGAAGGCATTCATTGCTAAGTTAAAGATATGAGACTTTGGTTATTCACTGTTACTGAGTAATATTTTTGTGGCTTGTTCTTGTTCAATTAATACATAAACAATCATACAGTTAATTGTTATTACTTAACATTTATAACACAAGTTATGCCATATTTGCCGAATAGTAAAAAACCTGCCATTTCTATATTTTGGGGAAAGAATTAAACAATACAATAATTTCACTAGTAAAAATCATTGCTAATTAGTTAATTCTCAGTGAAAACCTCTTCCAATATTTCAATCCATTCCACCTCAGCACAATCTCCCCTCCAACACAGCCCATAAGTCAAAGAAACAGGGGATTGGGGAACCGATTTTTGTTCTATCAAATTGTTATGCAGGAAAAGAAATCCATATACTCACTTGCTCCAAAAGACGCTGATGAGAGAGCCAACACAAGTACTGCCAGTACAGTCCGCATTTCCTGTGTTTGTTTGAGTCAGTCTCTGCCTTTCAGTTCCTTGCCCTTGTCTTTGTCTTAACACCTTCTGAACAGACTTCTGGAAGAATGTCTGATTCCCTATAAAAGAGTCTTGGATCCTTAATTACCATAAACAGGCCTCTCACCTCTGACATCATAGTGAGTGTACAAACCAGCCCCTCCCACTCTAGTCATCTGCGATCATACACAGACACACTTGCCATTATGTTCTTACACGTTTTACTGGATAGTTAGAGTAGCTATTTAAGCAATTACATCCATTCACAAAAGATACTTAAGATGAGACATGAGAAAATGTTTAAAATCTTATTTGGAACTTTTTACAGAACACGTTACATTCCCATCAGATTTTCTATGTTATGAATGTCTGTAAATGACTAGTGGTTATGGTGGGAAAAGATAAATGAACAAAGTAGAAATATCACACAGCCTGTGAATTAATAAATGTCTGGCCATTACATGCATGGCAATTTAAAAGGAAGGATAGTTCTATAGAGGAGAATGAACATTGTGGATGTTTGTCAATGTCCATTGTTCATGTTACAGAGTCTGAAACAGACATAAAATCGAAATACACTGTTCAAAAAAATTAAGGAAACACGTTATCATCACAATATGACACCAAGTAAATAAAACTTCAGGGATATCGACCTTATTATTTAGGAAGTATAAGCGATTGTAAATAAATGTAATCTGTATTGGTGCGAATGAAAGTGACAACAGTTTTACAATATTAGGGTTCTGAATGCAGCTGTAGGATCCAACGACAGGTTTTTAATGCCACACAAAAAACAATAGTGCACCTAAAGAGTGTGTAACAAACAAAACCACTGAGCTCAAAACCTCTCAGACTAAATATCAATGCAAAAGTCTTAGAAAAGCAGTGAGTTGGAACAGCGAGTCTGTGGCATGCAACAATAACCAACAAAGTACAGGGGAAAACAGAGAGCTTTATATACTACAGCTAGTTGGGGAAACAGGTTATGCTGCCTGCAACATCATCCAACATGACTGATTTGGAGGTGGGTCAGTGATGGCATATTTTTGAAGGGTTGCACAGCCCCCCATGTGCTAGCCAACGGTACTTTGACTGCTGTTAGGTACCTTTACGCTGGTGCAGTGGGCCCTGGGTTCCTCCTGGTGCAGTGGGCCCTGGGTTCCTCCTGGTGCAGGACAATGCCCGGCCTCATGTGGCCAGAGTGTGTAGGCAGTTCCTGGATGACGAAGGCATTGATGCCATTGACTGGCTCTCACATTCCCCAGACCTGAATCCAATTGACCGTTGTTGCATACTGCAAAACAAAACAAATAATAAAGTACAATTACAGCTGCAGTGCAAGTACAACCCCATACTTCCTACTGACATTGGTTTTGCTTCGGTCCAAATTTTGAACAAACTCTGTTCCAGCTACAGTACCCTGACAAAATGTACTTAGACAAGGGGTCAATCGAGATCCCACCACATCTCAGAGGTTCTGTACAATTATCTGCCTTCCTTTTGCCTGAAATACTATTAGAGAGAACAGACTGCAAGGCGTGCAATATAGCCATCAGCCTTGTTGTAAACACTGCTAGACAGTCAGATAACTTATTCCAAACCTGAAGAAGCCACAGTAGAGGCACAATAATTAGGTGAACATGACAGTATGTCAGTGAAACTGAGGACAGCTGGGTTGTCCCTGTGGTTTGTGACTGTCAATTCTCCTTTCAGTAAATTAAATTGCAATAGAAAACTTAGTATTCAGTAGAAAACAGTAAAACCAAGGCAGGTCTACCTTGTTACTTGTGTCCTCTAACCCGATATGGAGAGAAAGTACATGTATTACTTTAGTCATTAAGCAAACATTCTCATACAAGAGTCACTGACACTAATGAGTGAATAGTTTCCCATACTGCAGAAACTTTCTAAAACACATTTACCAACTCCTATTTGCTCATTTGAAATCAGTTTAAATGTTTTATACACATACATCTTAATATAAATTAGAATGAGTGCATAATAAATGCTCAGTGTAACTTCCTATTTCAGTGGTCAATTGCGGATTTCATTGAGAATGGCCATAACTTCTAAATGGAAACGTTCTAGCCAGGTCCTTACAGTGAAGTTGTAATGCAGGTGTTAAACTTGACTTGGTTTTCCGTCTACGTGATATCTCATCCTTACAGGGAGGCTGGGAAGAGTTGTACACTCATGTCTGCCCTGACATCTAACCTTCTGCTGTACGTGCATGGGGGGTCACAAGATGAGTGTGTGGGGAAAGCTAATCAATAGCATCCTTTTACTCTTCACATATCTTCCTTTCAGTGCCACTGGCCTAATACCAACTTTAAGCATCTACGCTTGTAGCAATCCACACATGCTGAAAAACACTCGTGCTTTCTCTATAATACTGTGGGAGCTCATTGTCATTCTGCATTCCAGAGTATGAGTTAACCAAGTCAGAGATATTACTGAAGTAACAGTAAAATACATGGGCCTTACTGGTTAGGAACACCGGTTATAAAAATGCCATAGCATTTGAAAATAATTACGTTATATTTTGGGTAATATTAGCATCGTATTGGCTCTGGAATTTTGTAGCACCGTCACTGCTCATTAAGCAAACATCCCACCATTAGCAATGGTGGGTATTTATTTGGCGAGATTGGCACAGGCTATTACACCCCAACCCTGTATCAGCGTGCAGTGTAAAAGAAACAGTGTCTATGTTGCATAATGTGAGTCTTGCTGCAGGACAAAAAACTGAAACAAACCCAAAAACACCCCGGGAAGATTCAATAAGAGCCAACTGCTTGGTGCTACACTGGGCAGCCTAAATGTGGGATCTTTTTTTAACCAGCCTTGAGCCAACAAAGCAGTGTTTGCTTAGGAAAAAAATCACTTGTTTCAGGCAAAAGTGGTTGAATGACAAAATGCTGTTAATACAGTAAAGCAATATTTTGAATGAACACCATTGAATTACTCAGTTATGAGGTAAGCATTTTGGTGGTGGTATGTGGTTGCCTTTGCAGCCTTAAATCCACGAATCCTGGAAACCTGAATTTCTCTTATTTTACAGGGAAAACTGAGGAATAAAAGAAAGTTCCATGTCCTTCTTGACTTGAGGGGCATTCCATTCAGAATACGTTCGTGGCTAACAGAGACGTATGATCTTGCCATTCCATTGGAGGTTTGTCAAGCTGCACTGCATGTGACCCCTCGTGCTACAAACGTTGTTAATGGCTCACTAAATCCTTCCCAGAGAGCACCTGACTGACCACACAGCACAGCACAGCAGAGACCCCACACCAAACACAGGGCTTAGACAATGCAAAATCAAACCAGATCGTGACTGATCTAGATGTACAGTCATAATTAGAGAGATGTACCGATCGGATGCAGTCAAACCACGGATTGCCACTTCAAATGAAAATAGTTTACTGAACACCAAACAATATGTAAAAAAAAAACTCATTTCCATTTTTACGTCACAGATCCAAAACATTTCTGGGTGTGGTTCCTTCAATTATGGATGTCACAGCATCTGAAATAGAAATCTTAAACTGCACATCTTAAACTGCCCCTAAACATTTGTTTTTCCAGATGTTTCGCTTCTTTGTTAGCTTTAAAAAATACCTGGAGGGAAAAACTCCAATAAATATTCAGTAACATGATATGTTATAGAAAACGTATCTCAGAGGATGAATCTTTCAGAAGATAGGAAGGGCTTCATGCTAAATAGAGTAACAATTTAAGAATAACTTTTCTCAAGGTAAAATTGTAAAGAGTTAAGGTATCTCATCATCCATACTACATAATATTTTTAACAGATTCAGAGAATACAGAGAAATCTTGCACGCAAGGAACAAGTCCAAAAAACAATATTGAATTGCTGTGATCTTTGGACTATCAGGCAGCACTGCCTTAAAAACAGAAATGATTCTGTAACAACTCCAAGACAGAAGACTCAAATGCACAACGGTTCAGTACCCAAAATGTCAGTCTAGATAACCCAAGCCAAACAAATCCAAGGAAAAGGCTGAGGAGAGGTCCAGAGAAACAGAGCAGGGGTTGAAATTACAGGTAATCCAAAAAATAGTTTGTGTGCTGAACTGTCCCTCCTGCAGTCCAGACCTGTCCCCCACTAAACAAGTTGCTGCATTATGAAGCAAAACGATGAGAAAAGAGTCCCTGAAAAGCTGAGCAGCTGCAATCCTATATAAAGTTAGAATGGGAATACAACTCAGTTCCTAAATGCTTACAGAGTATTGTTAAAAGAAGAGGCGATGCAACACAGTGGTAAACATGCCTCTGTGCCGATTTACAAAAATGTTGCTGGCTTAAAATAGAAAATTAATGCACTCATTATTTTCAAAAAATAAAAATAAATTTCTCTTTTTAAACATTTGATATTTTGTCTTTGTAATATTTTCAATTCAAAATAGAAATAAATGATTTGCGCATCATTGCATTCAGTTTGTATTTGCATTTTATGCAGCATCCCAACTCTTTTGGAAAGAGGGTTGTGTGTTCTTCTGTCTTGGCATTCAGGTCAAAGACTTCCACATTGGTTAGATTCAGGCCAGAGAATCTTTTCACAAGGTCTGAGAGTCCTTTATGGGCCTTTTGACAAGCGGCTTTCATGTGTCTTTTAATTAAGAGTGGCTTCCATTTTGCCACTCTACCATAAAAGCCTGATGCCTGGAACTGCGGCGCTCTTTCAGAGTGATTACCGGATTCTTGGTCACCTTCCTGATCGCTCAAAAAAATCGGATCATTTTAATTGTTCTTAAATTCAGAAACATTTACATTTAATACATTTTAAAATTAGTCTGTTATGTTACAAAATGTGTTGGAGGGGTCTGAAAATTGATCACGGGCTCTGCACACACTTCGAATGCATCTTACCTCGCAGTGGGCCCCTACCAGGTGACATGGAGAGGGTCTGGGTCTGCCCTGTGGGCTCTTACCACTGGTGTGTTCCAGAGCTCCATTTTACGTCCTCTCTATTCTCTATACATAAAGCAACAAAGGCTCATTTATATGTCACATGTTCTCACATATTATTGCCATGTGGATGACACAACCATTTTTACACACATGGTTTGGAAGAGTGGAGACTCTGTCAAATCTGTTTTCCTCTCTCTCACACACACACACACACACACACATACCTACATACTTACCTCTTAGAAACTGTCAGTTCACTATGGAATAAAATAGAAAAGAGAAGAGCGATAAAACCCTGAGGTATGTAAGTTAGTTTAACAATTAGGAGGAAGTCACTATAGTAAAGCATGTGACAGTCCAAACCCTGTCAAAAACATTTAACTTAGTGATACATAGCTTATATCTTGAAACAGTTAAACACTTCACAGATGTGATATAACCATGATAGCTCAATGATGCAACTAGTGCTTTATAAGTTGACATGTTGTTCTAAGCCTGGTTGACAAAAAATAATGAAACTTCAACGCTATATTTTACCTTAGCTTTTTGGGGTTTTTACCCCTTTTTATACCAGATTTTCAAAAAAACAACCTTTGAAAGACGATTCATTAAGTGCGTACTTACACCATTCGGTGGACACCGATATGATTGACAAAAACCAATGCGGCACTCAGTCCTGCTTTCACCAATCGTCTCAAAAGCAGAATCTCACCATAAATACTCCTGACAACTGATAAACTAATAGAGACACAAAAAGTATGTGAAAACAAATCATTTAGATTGGGCATATTGTGTATAGTTATTATATAACGGCAAAGGCAAACACGTAAGAAAAGCCTGTTGGCTAAAGTATCTTCATATGTTGTGGGTTTGATTCCCATATGCTAGTATGAAAAAAAAGCACTCTGTCGCTCTGGCTAAGAACGTCTGCTAAATGACGTTGAACAACAATGACCTAAAAACACGTACGATTGTACATTGCCAATCCCAGTCAGATCCTAAATATCCTACCTAGACCTTAGAACAGCAAAACAAAAGTCAATTTTTTGTGGTATAAATGTGCTGCGTTAATATCTCTACCTTACAACAAACACTAGGCGGCAGCTGTGAGTGAAATGCCTTACTTAAGACTTCACCACCTACTCTATAGTAGCCAAAATTTATGTAATTTCCTTAATATACTAGTATTGTACTAGTAAGTCTGCTGTCCAAAATATAGAGCTTGAATGTACTATGAAACATGGTTTTTTTTCGAAAATAAACATATAAAGTATCATACAAGAGCGGTGTGTTACCCATTGTTAAATAGCGTCTTCCACGATATTGATATAGTCAGAAGGAAGAGAATATAAATATAGCAAGTCAATAGATGCTAGAGCAAATAATGCTCCTGCTCAGGAGATGGTTGACGGGCCTGAGAGAGTCGCTAGAAAGCAATCCGAACAGGGAATCTCCTGGTGTTTATGGTATCTCGGGCGATCCTAGACCAGTTGCTTTCCCATGGTGCAAGCAACTAAAAACACAGTCAAGGTTAAACCCAGACTGTGGTGGTCAGTTTGGTGCCAGAAAATTGCACTTTAGAACGCTGTGTCATCTCGGAAGCATTTGACTGTGATTTGGTGGTCCCCAGAGCGGACAATTTTCTGTTATTTTCATGTGGGTATTCCAGAGTGTTTCTCTGGAATTGCAAATCCAAAACATCTGTTTCAGAATACAGATAACTGTCACAGTGGTAACCCAGGGAAAACTAAATGATATACCATTTTAAAATTAAATTACGATGCAAGTGGAAGGCAGGTGCGGGGCATGCTTCCAAAGAAGGCAAAGGCGTAGCTTCTTGAAATCAAAAAC
>JACXGK010009259.1:7466-20453 GCA_016801125.1 Novumbra hubbsi
GGCGGTGCCCATCACCTAATAATGTGTCTGTCTTGTTTAGGGGGCGGTGCCCATCACCTGATAATGTGTCTGTCTTGTTTAGGGGGCGGTGCCCATCACCTGATAATGTGTCTGTCTTGTTTAGGGGCGGTGCCCATCACCTGATAATGTGTCTGTCTTGTTTAGGGGCGGTGCCCATCACCTGATAATGTGTCTGTCTTGTTTAGGGGGCGGCGCCCATCACCTGATAATGTGTCTGTCTTGTTTAGGGGGCGGTGCCCATCACCTGATAATGTGTCTGTTTGTTTAGGGGGCGGGGCCCATCACCTGATTATGTGTCTGTTTGTTTAGGGGGCGGGGCCATCACCTGATAATGTGTCTGTTTGTTTAGGGGGCGGGGCCCATCCTCTGCTTGTGCCCTATGACACGCTGACGGCCAAGGAGAAAGCCAGGGACAGAGAGAAGGCCCAGGACCTGCTCAAATTCCTGCAGCTCAATGGCTATGCAGTGACCAGGTACTAGACCAGGAGACGGTGGTCTGCAGGAACTAGACACATCCAATATTCAGTATCAGACGTCGCCTGCTGATTGGTTACTACTTACCATGTGTACTCAATGTCTCCGTTGACCCAGCTAAGCCAATCAATTCCTTCTATCTTTTTCTCTCCTCTTTCATCTCTGCTGTCGCTATTTATTCCTCCCCCTCTGTCTGTTTGTCCTCTCTATCCCTCTCTCTGTTCTTCATCTCTCTCTCTCCTCCTTCTCAGGGGCTTGAAGGACATGGAGCAGGACATCTCCTCCATAGAGAAGCGGTTTGCCTACGGTTTCCTCCAGAAGCTTCTCAAGTGGATGGACATTGCCCAGGAGTTCATTGCCCATCTAGGTAGGGATATCTCGACAATAAATGGATCCACCTGTGCTCTCTTGCTCCCCGACCCCCTCTCTCCCTCCACTCTCACTCCCCTCTCTCTCTTCTCTCACCTCTTTTTCTCCCTACAGAGGCTGTGGTCAGCAGTGGCAGAGTGGAGAAGTCTCCACATGAGCAGGAGATCAAGTTCTTTGCGAAGGTCGGACAAGGAATTTTTATCCTAGATAACTTTTAGCTAATCAGCTTTGCTGTCAGATTGTTAGTCTAGAAATGGGACTTTTAGAAAGAGGCGAAGTCATGGTCACTTCACTAGTAAACCCATCGCCTCATGAGTGTTCCCAAGTTCCTCTGTTGATAGGCCAAGTACACCCAAATCCTTGTTCTCCTTGTTGGCAACCGCTGGTCTAGCTGTTAGTTAGCCTAGCTGTTAGTTAGCCTAGCTGGTGGCATTGCATAATTAGCTAGCTTTAATATGTGTCAGTTTTGCCTCTTTGTCATTGAAAACATCCTCCTCTTATGCATTTTATTGTAAGCGTGTTGCCCTAACTCAGTCCTCAGAGTGGGCTAAAACTCCTCTGTCTCTGTGTTATAGATTCTCCTGCCGCTGGTAAACCAGTACTTTAAGAACCACTGCTTGTACTTCCTCTCCACGCCAGCCAAGTTGCTTGGCAGTGGAGGCCACTCATCCAACAAGGAGAAGGAGATGATTGCCAGGTAATTCGATCCAAAAAGGCTTTATGGACAATTCTTGAAAATTGCTTGACTAGCGCCACCTCTCTGGGACGATGCCATGTTTTAAGACGGCACATAATTTGTGTTGTGTGTCTGCCATACGCCCTGAATCCTTATCTCCTCTCCCTGTTACTCCATCTCCTCTTATATAAAGTCTACTTAATTTTCTTCAAGCTTCCTTTTGCTTTTGACCTCAACCTACTTTTGCATTCCTGTTCTCCCTTCTTATGACACGATCCTCCTTTCTCCTCCTCTTGTCTACTCTCCCCCCTCTTCCCTCCTACATCTCGTCCTATGTCCCCTGTGCTTGTCTTCATCGTCCTCTACCTCCTTCGCCTCAATGTCCTTCTTTTCCTCCTCTTTTCTTCTTTTCTCCTCCTCCCTCAGTATCTTCTGTAAGTTGGCAGCTCTGGTGAGACACAGAGTATCTCTATTTGGTAAGAAGCCTGGTCCTGCATGGTGAACCGATGCCTGTCTGTCTGTAATCATAATTGTCAACCTTGTCTCCTCCTTCGCTCAGTCCATTTCCTCCTTCACTCAGTCCATTTCCTTTCTCGGTTCCCCCTTCTCTCTGTTCGTGGCCCGTTGGAGGAATAGTGGCTGCATGTGAAACAGTCAATGGGGATCCCGAGAAATGCAACTGTCTCTCGGCCTCTCTATCTCAGCCTCTCACCCCATGTCACCCCCATTCTCTAACCCAAACCCTCACCCCCTGGGTAGCGGCTAACCCTCCCCTCTCTCCACAGCTATGCTTCCACTCTGCTTCGCTCTTCTCCTCAGCTAGCTGCCTTCTCTTGTGTCTGTTTGTGAGTGTGTAGGTGGGTGTTTGTGAGTGTGTGTGTGACTGTGTGTGTGTTTGTGAGTGTATGTGTGTGATTGTAGCCGTAAGCATAGCTGGTTGTGCGACACAAACAGTGACCACACAGTGCTAGAGTTGTGCTGAGTGTCAAACCCTCGCCGTTGTTCAGAACTGTCTACCGGGTGTGTTGAGCGGGCTTGGCCTGGGGCAATGTTTTCCTGCTGCGCCCACACTTTTTCCACCATGCCGTGTGGAGGTGGCACTCCTGACGGAACAATGACCTGGGATCTCTCCACTTTTTGTTTACATAACCTTGTGTGAGAACCTTCTTTGGCTTGTCTTTGTGTGTTGCATTCAGTGGAGATCCAGACTGTCTGGTAAATATGTGTTGACATATGTGCTACAGAAGAAAAACACTCCAGTATGAAATATTTTTTCAGTAAAATAGCTACAAACTAAGCACTATTGAACTTCAATTAGATTAAATTGGCCTCAAGTGTGAAAATATATCCTTCAGACCTTCAGTTTGTTTTTGAGAATAAAAAGTAAGTTCCGCTTGATTGATGGATTGGTTGGTTGACTGTTGTTTCATTGATTCATTTTGATTAATAACGGAGCATCTGTGTGTTGCCAGGAACGGATGCTAGTGCAGTGGTTAACTGCCTGCACATCCTGTCACGATCTCTGGATGCCAGGTGACACTCGCATCCAACAACACTAAACAACATACTCACATCCAACAACAGTAAACAACATACTCACATCCAACAACAGTAAACAATGCATTCACATCCAACAACACTAAACAACATACTCACATCCAACAACACTAAACAATACATTCACATTCAACAGCATTAAACCACACACTAGTAGTGCATATTATATAAGTATTTTGTATGACTCGTATCTCCGTCTCTCTGTTTCGTCTCCAGGACAGTAATGAAGTCTGGTCCTGAGATTGTAAAGGCAGGACTGCGTCAGTTCTTTGAGAGTGCGGCAGATGACATTGAGAAGATGGTGGAGAACCTGAAGCTGGGCAAAGTGTCCAGTCGGAACCAGGTCAGAGGCCATGATGAAGTCATTATATTGCTGTCTGGCCCCTCACATATGTCCTTTTTTGTTAACTTCATTTCTCTCTCCATGTCCGTCCCTTCCTCTCTCTCTTCCCCTCCATCTCTTCCTCTCCTCCATCTCTTTCTCTGCCTCTCCATCCCTCTATGCAGGTGAAGGGCGTGTCCCAGAACATCAACTACACCACCATGGCTCTGCTCCCGGTCCTGACCACTCTGTTTGACCACATTGCCCAGCATCAGTTTGGAGACGATGTCATCTGTGAGTCTGACACGCCCTTATCTAGAGTGTCATGGCAACCATATATATCCTGATAGACTTTTTTCCTGTCTGTCTCTCTGAGACTGCTGTCTGTCTCTCTGAGACTGCTGTCTGTCTCTCTGAGACTGCTGTCTGTCTCTTTGAGACTGCTGTCTGGCACCCTGCGACTCCTGTATGTCTCTTTGTGACTCTTGTTTTTCTCTCTGTGACTGCTGTCTTTCTCCGTTCTAGTGGACGACCTTCAGATCTCGTGTTACAGGATCATGTGTTCCATCTACTCCCTGGGAACGGTCAAGACACCACATGCTGAGAAGTAAGTAGAGAATTACCCAATGTCCAGTGATAACCCAATGTCCAGTGATAACCCAATGTCCAGTGATAACCCAATGTCCAGTGATAACCCAATGTCCAGTGATAACCCAATGTCCAGTGATAACCCAATGTCCAATGATTACCCTCTGTCTAATGACTACCTTCTGTTCAAATATCACCCACTGTCTAAACATTACCTGCTGTCCAGTGATAACCCGCTGTCCAGTGATAACCCGCTGTCCAATGATAACCCACTGTCCAATGATAAACCACTGTCCAATGAATACCCCCAGTACAATGAATACCTTCTGTCCAAATATTACCCACTTCTAAATATTACCCACTGTCCCATGATAACAAGCAATCCAATGATAACCCACTGTCCAATGACTACTTGCTGTTCACTGATAACCCACTGTCCAATGACTACTTGCTGTTCACTGATAACTGGCTGTCCAATGATAACCCACTGTCCAATGATAACCCACTGTCCAATGACTACTTGCTGTTCACTGATAACTGGCTGTCTAAGTATAACCCGCTGTCCAATGATAACCCACAATAACCAACGTAAAAATGTCCAACATAAAAATAATTTGTTGGTTACCGCCCCCAGACAGAGGCCGGCCCTGGGGGAGTGTCTGGCCAACCTGGCTGCTGCCATGCCGGTGGCCTTCCTGGAGCCCGGCCTCAACGAGTACAACGCCTACTCCGTGTACACCACCAAGACTCCCAGAGAGAGAGGCAGTGAGTTGCCGATGCATGCTCTCTCTTCCCCTTTATCTCCACTCTCTCTCCCTTTCTCTCTCCTCCCCCTCTCTTCCCCTTTATCTTCTCTCCACTCTTTAACCTCATCATTTCGCTCACGTCTCTTCCTCTTCTCTCCTCCCCTCTCCGTCCGTCAGTCTTGGGCCTGCCCAACCAGGTGGAAGAGCTGTGCACCGACATCCCGGAGCTGGACATCCTGATGAAGGAGATAGGCCACCTGGCCGAGTCCGGGGCCCGCTACACCGAGATGCCGCACGTCATTGAGATCACCCTGCCCATGCTGTGCAACTACCTGCCGCGCTGGTGGGAGAGGGGCCCCGAGAGCCTCCCGGACCTGGAGGGACAGGTGTGCACCGACGTCACCTCGGAACAACTCAACCAGCTGCTCGGCAGCATCATGAAGATCGTGGTCAACAATCTGGGGATAGACGAAGCCTCCTGGATGAAACGACTGGCAGGTCGGTGGGGAGATGGGTGGGGGTGGGCCTGGGGGCGTGGCTGGGGGCGTGGCTGGGGGCGGGGCTGGGGGTGGGCCAGGAGGTGGGCCTGGGGGCGGGGTGGGGGGGGGCGTGGTCACCAGCGTGGTGTGGTCGTAAAGGGTCGCGGTCTGCCTGCTGTTCACAGTGTTCGCCCAGCCCATCGTGAGCCGGGCCATGCCGGAGATGCTCAAGTCCCATTTCATCCCCACCATGGAGAAGCTGAAAAAGCGCAGCGGGAAGGTGGTGGCAGAGGAGGAACAGCTGAGGATGGAGGGGAAGTCGGAGGTGGACAGTGAGGAGGGCACCATCAGGGATGAGTTTGCTGTTCTTTGTAGAGACCTGTACGCCCTCTACCCCCTGTTGATCCGATACGTGGACAACAACAGGTACTAGGGAGACACACACACATTTGGACACTCTCACATAGACACTCACACACTCGGGAACACACACACAAATACTCTCATGCAAACTTCCACACACTCCTGACCCCCAGAGCTCGATGGTTGACCAATCCCGACCCAGATGCTGAGGAGCTCTTCAGGATGGTGGGAGAAGTGTTCATCTTCTGGTCCAAGTCTCATGTGAGTCTGTTCTCCATTTCCTCCCTCTACCAGAGGTCACATGATTCAGGCTTTGGGACTAGATACTGTTCCAGTTCCATTAAACATTGAACAATGACCATTGAACATTAAGTTTGGATATCAGACCAAAAATAATAATAGAGTCCATTCAACTTTTCTGTGTCTCTTTTTCTCTTTATGTCATTTGGTCTCCTGATGTCTAATTTTCTCTTCATGTCTCTCCTTTTCTCTTCATGTCTGTCCTTTTTTCTTCATGTCTCTCCTTTTCTCTTCATGTCTCTCCCATTCTTTGTTTCTCTCTCTATCCCTCCCTTTTTCTCTCAACTTTTTTTGTCCTTTTTTGTCTACCCCTCCTTCGTCAACTATCACACCTCCTCCATTTCCCACTTTTTGCTTCCTCTGTTACAGAACTTCAAGCGTGAAGAGCAGAACTTTGTTGTGATGAATGAGATCAACAACATGTCTTTCCTGACCGCCGACAGCAAAAGCAAAATGAGCAAGGTTAGAGTGGTCACAGCACTAGCTATAATCAGCTATAACCAGCTACACCCACAAATGCATCCAGCCCTTCTTGTCTGTCTAGTCGTGGCATTGGTCCGTTTTAGAATTAAGAAACCCGGGCTTCCACAAATCAAATGTCAGGGATGTATTCTTAAAGAACAAGATGACCGATCTAGGATTGTAACGGGTAAGACGGTTGGACCTGATCCTAGGTCAGCACTCCTACAATGGGGCTGTGAGCTAGTCCAGGTACCAGCTTGTCAAGCGTTCGTTCCACTCCTTGCTACTCCTTGCCCAAGACCTGCGTGTGTAACATCTGGACAGAGAGGATGACCAGGCCGTCTCCGAGGTGATCGGCCAGGATGTTAATGATGTTTTCTCTCTGTGTTGTGTGTCTCTGTGGATGCGGGGGCCACTAGTCCGGAGGGGATGAGGTTAGACCACGTTTGTGCACGCCGACCGTAATGCGAGCGCTGTGCTGGCCTGACCGCATGGCACCTGAGTATGGGGAGGCTCTTCATCAAGCACTCCTAGCGCACAGACCAGGACCGCACAGACCAGGACCGCACAGACCAGGACCGCACAGACCAGGACCGCACAGACCAGGACCACACAGACCAGGACCACACAGACCAGGACCACACAGACCAGGACCACACAGACCAGGACCACACAGACCAGGACCACACAGACCAGGACCACACAGACCCTTTATACTCACACACACACACACACACACATATATGAACTGGATTTCACATTAATGACTAAACTCCCTTATTAAATGCCCTTCCTTAATACATAACACTGTTGACATTCCTTAAAACATAACATAGATGACCTTTCTCAATACAAAACGCGGATGACCTCGCTATATACACCATGCGGATTACCTCACGTAATACACAACACTGATGAGTAAACAGTACCCTAAGTAAACACTGAACACCTCCCTTAATACACAACACAGATTACCTCTTAATACACAACACAGATTACCTCTTAATACACAACACTGATGACCTTCTCTAAATATATAACACAAATGACCTCCCTTAATACACAACACGAATGACCTCCCTTAATACACAACAGCAATGTCTGTTTTACAGGAAAACGTCATAAGAAAAATTAGCTTTTTTTTCCGAACAACACTGTTGACCTCTCTTGGTGCACTACACACAAACAGAGGACCTCCCTTTAAACACCAGTGACATCCATCTAGTTCA
Source organism: Novumbra hubbsi (assembly GCA_016801125.1). Classification (NCBI taxonomy): domain Eukaryota; kingdom Metazoa; phylum Chordata; class Actinopteri; order Esociformes; family Umbridae; genus Novumbra; species Novumbra hubbsi. The sequence continues at coordinate 15,053 of JACXGK010009259.1, forward strand.
GGGATATCACACACATTCTGTGGAGTGCCTAATGTCTGCTGGACTTTCCTTTTCTTTTTAATTGGTGTCCAATTAAGAGCCAAACCTCCAGCTGAGGGAAGCTCCTGATTAACAAGAAACTTAATCAATCGGCTACAAAGGAGGTTTGTAAACCAGCAGACAGTCTGCATTACATAGATTGAGTTTGTCACCCGCAATCTGGTTAATAGCCGGGAGGGGGGGGGGACATTCTGCAGGATAGAATCAAAACACATACAGCCGACTGTGGTCTTTTAGTGAGACGTAACTGTGCTGTGTGTTTGTGTGTCTTTTTTGTGTGACGGGGGACTGGAGGGGCTTGATGAAAGCTCTCTGCCGTAGGTTTTGTGCTGGGCTTCATGGCACTCAGCTCAGCAGTGGCGCTCACTCCTTTCACTGTACCTCCGCTGCTGTATTTGAGTCCCATGAGCCGACCTTGGTTTCGTGATCACTTGGATGAGTTTGCCGTCAATGGGTTCCACTCTTTGCGTTGTAGATGTTACTTTGTGTTCTTAATGTTGTTTTGTGTTGTTGACGTTTGGTTATTCTTTTTGCAGCTTTGATGATGACATTCCCTGGTGGGGGGAGTTTGCATTCCCTGTCTCTTTACTTAATCCTAGAACCAAGGCATATGTTTATCAGGCCCTCCAGGGGTGTAACTACAGTCCTACCTGACCACTCCTACCACCAACGACATTCCGCCGGTTGGGAAAACAACCACCGTTATTATTGATTGGCTCACAGTAAAAAAAAAAACTCACGTTAAAGTCTTCTAGTTGTCTTCTTTTTAGTGAATTTCAGAAAAGTACTCTTTTACCAAGGAAGATTTTTCACATAGCTTTTGCTCACCTGATGAATATCTTAAATTCCCTGGGCTCTTCTCACTTGGGATTATTGCAAAACATAAGTACAATAATCAACACGGCAGCTTTTTTGTTTACTTGTATTTTATTTCTGTTTAAATACAAATCAATAACAAAGATTGCTTACTTTTAGAGTAGTTCGTTTTTTTTTATTTAGGAACAGCAGTCACTGTAGGGTCAGGAATATGTGTACAGATTATATGTATTCATTAACAGTGAGTTCATCAGCCCATCTGTCCCAGTTTTAAGACAATCTCTCCCATTCCCCGCTGGTTGAGCTAACCTCCTCAGCTGCCTGATGGTCATTACTGAAGTAGCTTCTGTTGTCTGGTCAACATGGCACCTGTCACTCACCTCCCTCTCTTTAGAACCTCACAACACCAAATACATAAACTTGAAAACTCACAAGATTAATGTTATCTTATTCAAACTATGTACAACCTAAAAAACATTACATGATTTCCCTATGTTCCAGTGTAAAAAAAATGTTGCAGGGAATGACAGCCATATATTTATATAAAATGAAGAGGCTACTGTACCCTTTTCATTACTTTCCAAAAAAGTTAAAAAGGAACCTTTTTAGTGAGGAATAGGAGTGTTCAATTTGCAGTGCTCTCTTAAATTTAACCCTTCTGTTCCTCACTTAAATTTCTCCTTTTCCACTTTTTTGTAAAGGAATGAACAGGGGACAGTGGTCTCCTAATATTTTCCAGAGTTATATAGTTGTATATATAAATGCAAACACACACAATAAATGGTGTGTTGTTAGACCAGACAACAGTCAGTAATAAAGACTACAATAAACAGACAGAAGTTAGGGGTCAAGGGTCATGCTGTTTCTGGTGTGGTGAGACACTAGTTCACTAATAACCCAGGCTTTAGTGTGACTAGATTAAACAGCTCCGCAGAAAAAACGCACAATACTAACAACTCACCACACACAAGCTGCACTGTTGAAACACAAACGCGTGGCTTTGGATAGATAATAAATATAAAGACTTGGTGATGCTTAGAGTTGCTCAATTCTGTTACTTCATTCGAATAAATAATCCCGATATTTTCCAAATAATTCTGGTTAAATCAGATGGGAAAACACAGAAACAACCAGACAACCACGTTTTTTGGGAAACGCCTGTGTGTTTTTGGGAAGTTACGTGAATGTTGCTGCCCTAGTACTTGTTTTGTTGTAGATTTGGTGTTTGACTTTAATGAGTGGTTTTCTAGCATGTTGCTGTTTCATTTCCCTTTACTTACTCTTAATAGCAATGTTCCCAACTCCCACTCCTTTGGTTTTCTCACTTTTGTAACCATAGCCATCCATACATGAGGATCTAACATGTTGATATATGATATTAACCACATTAGCTTACATTTTTGTGAAAAGAATAAATATATTTCCCTTTCTAGCACAAGTCAGACCGAAATGAAGACATTGGGGTACCTTGTCGAGTACCTTTCTATAAAATTTCAGATTTATCAGATTTTTTCAGATATAGCTAGGTTGTCTTCACAGTAACAAGAATTACATTTTGAGGGAATTTATTTGATGAAATTTGTCGGTGAAGAGATTTAAAATGATAATGTAATATTGGATTTTATATATTAAGATGAATTAATTATCTCTGAATTCAAATATGTAGCCTGTAAGTGAATACACTCAAAGATAATGATAATAAAGGAAATTAGAATCAGATTTGTGCCAAACCCCACAGTTCCTTGTGTAGTGCCTACATTAGATAAAGAGGGGGTGAGCACCGATGGCACAGTCAGAACCCAGTCTTTCCTATAGGCTAGATATAGTACAGTCTGATCCTACTCTCTCCTCCTATAGGCTGGAGGTTCTGATGTGGAACGTACCAAGAAAAAGAGAAGAGGGGACCGGTACTCAGTGCAGACTTCTTTAATCGTAGCGGCACTGAAGAAAATGCTTCCTATTGGACTCAACATGTGTTCGCCTGCTGACCAGGAACTGATTAACTTGGCCAAGATACGTTACAGCCTGGTAATGTAAAACACGAACACACCTACACACTCAGAGGTCGTGGATGTGCTGCTTCTAACATTGATGCCGAATCCTTATCCCCCGCTCTCCCCGACTGGTCCTCTAACAGAAAGACACAGACGAAGAGGTGAGAGAGTATTTGCAGAACAACATGCACCAACAGGGAAAGGTGAGTCCTGGTGAGGCAAGTCACCTCACATTTCATGTCATTTTGTCAAACTGATCCAGTGGTCCTGAAGGTAGCAGACAGCCTTGGGGGTCTGCGGCTCTGGATAAGCGGGGAAGAGAACATCGTTTCTGGCACGGCGGACGTGCGTACTAAAACGAGTGTATCCGGCGTGTGTAGGTGGACGACCCGTCGATGCGCTGGCAGATGGCGCTTTATAAGGAGACATCCGGCAAGGCCGAGGACGCAGAGGACCCGGAGAAGGTCGTCAAGAGAGTTCAGGAGGTCTCCGCTGTTCTCTACCACATTGAGGTGGTAAGTACACACCCGCACACACAACCTTTATGTTTATCAACCGGGGGAAATTCCTGGTTTTCACAACCTCGACGTCTCCCTCCAGACGGAGCACCCGTACAAGTCCAAGAAGATGGTGTGGCACAAGCTGCTGTCCAAACAGCGGCGCAAGGCTGTGGTTGCCTGCTTCAGAATGAGCCCCCTCTACAACATACCCAGGTTAGCCCCCGCACACTCTATGTCCCGTGGGATGTAGTTTCATAAAGCTAATATTAACTAGCGTCAACCAAATGATTAGAACCCAGTGGATACAGCTAACATGCTAAGTGTTGTGCTAACGCTATTTGGCAACTTCCTTTAAACTGACATAAAGTTGGTGTTCATAAGTTCATCTGACTTTGGTAAAGTGGTTCATGGGCTTATTTGGCAAACTGCCATACTATCCATTTAACAAGATCATGACTTTTGGTCATTATCGCTAGTGGTCATTTGTGGTGTCGTGTCCTGTCTTGTCACTTCCCGTCCTTTTTTACAGGCACCGGGGATCCAACATGTTCCTGAATGGCTACAAGAGGAACTGGTTACAGAATGAAGGATACCAGTTTGAAGACCGCATGATTGACGACTTGTCGGTAAGGGCTTTTCCCTTTGGGATGTGTTATTTTAGCCATGGTCTGATGTTTTCAGGATACTTAATAGTACAGTATTACGAGACATACGAGTCATGTGAAAGCACAAGTCTATCTATCGTTATGTTTAGAAAGCCATGGAGGAGGAGGATCTTGGAGAAGAAGGAGAGGAGGAGAAGGAAACCAAACCTGATCCTCTTCATCAGCTCATCCTTCACTTCAGCCGGACCGCTCTCACAGAAAAGAGGTGAGGCCAGTAATCAAACCCGTAAACCAGTTAATAAGTCCAGCATGTTAGTAAATCCAGCCCACCGCTGTAGCAGTCCCCTCACTCCCCTCACCTGTCTCCAATTGGGAGGGCTTAAAAGTCGAAGTTTGAGTTTGGTTGGACCTGATAATGATGTAATCCAGTTGATACAACTAGTGAGGCCACCCTCTGCCGCTTTCTGACCCCCCCCCCCCCTTCCCTTCCCCCCCTTCCCTTCCCCCCCACTTTTCTTCATTCATCTCTCCTCTGATAGGGAAGAAGAGTTCTGAAAGTCAATTCTTGTTATTCCCACTCTTTTCTTACTTTTGTTACTTTATCTCATTCTCTTTTATGTGTTGCAGTAAACTGGAAGTCGACTACTTATACATGGCGTATGCTGACATTATGGCAAAGGTACACTTGTTGGATCAGATCTATTCTGGCCTGTTGTATTAAACCTACAATACTGACATCAGATGATCCCTTCTGGCCTGTTGTATTAAACCTACTACATTCACTCCCCTTTCCCCTCTCTCCCATCTTCCCCTTCTTCAGAGTTGCCACATCGGTGAGGAGGACGAGGGAGGCGAGGAGGGGGAAGAGCAGGCCTTTGAGGTGACCCAGACTGAGATGGTGAGGCACAGCCTTGTGCTCCTCTGTAACTCCCCTCACACGACCCCCCAGGGTCACACACACACTCTCCTTCCCTTCTCGGCTCCTCTCACGACCCCCTCAGCATCACACACACACTCTCCTTCCATTCTCTGCCCCTCTCACGACCCCCCCAGGTTCACACACACACTCCCTTTTCTATCCCTGAAATGCCTCAACCTCGCCCTGTCTGTTCTTCTGTGGCCTGCAGGAGAAGGAGATGGAGAAGCAGAGGTTGTTGTACCAGCAGTCCCGTCTTCACAACCGAGGGGCTGCAGAGATGGTTCTGCAGATGATCAGTGCCTGCAAAGGTACTGTGTCTAAGCCAACACCTGACCCAGACCACACCCAGTCTAGACCTTCACCTGACCCAGACCACACCCGGTCTAGACATGCACCTGACCCAGACCACACCCATTCTAGACCTTCACCTGACCCAGACCACACCCATTCTAGACCTGCACCTGACCCGGACCACACCCATTCTAGACCTTCACCTGACCCAGACCACACCCATTCTAGACCTGCACC
>JACXGK010009260.1:0-20373 GCA_016801125.1 Novumbra hubbsi
GGGGAATGGTGCAGGTATTTGTGGGGAATGGGTGCAGGTATTTGTGGGGGATGGGGTCAGGTATTTGTGGGGCACGGGTGCAGGTATTTGTGGGGAAGGGTGCAGGTATTTGTGGGGAATGGGTGCAGGTATTTGTGGGAGATGGGTTCAGGTATTTGTGGGGGATGGGGTCAGGTATTTGTGGGGCATGGGTGCAGGTATTTGTGGGGAATGGGTGCAGGTATTTGTGGGGAATGGGCCCACGGATGGTGGGAAGGCACTTATGCAGAGATGTGTGTCCATTTGGAGGGAGAGCAAAGGTGAAGCCCAGGTGAGGACATGAGAGGGATACCTGAGTACAGACAGGAGAGGGTCTAGTACAGAGTCCTGGGGCCAGCATTCCTAGTACACTGGGTTTCCTAGTACACTGGGTTTCCTAGTACACTGGGTTTCCTAGTACACGGGGTTTCCTAGTACACTGGGTTTCCTAGTACATTGGGTTTCCTAGTACACTGGGTTTCCTAGTACACTGGGTTTCCTAGTACACTGGGTTTCCCCATTGATTTTGTTAATCACTCTCTCTCAGATATCATAACTCGGAATCGGAACAAACTATTATTCACCCCACCCCATGGGAAAGAAGGTGTGATTGGGTTTAAGTTGTAGTATACATTTGCAGATTATTTTCGTTTAAACTACATCCTCTGTAACCTACGGCAACATGGGTAGAAATGCAGGAAATCTGCTTTGCAAATGGTGGCCCCTATTGAGGTCCCTCTCTATAATCTGGGGGGATGAGAGTCCCGGTGACATGCAGCTGAGGGACCTGCCTTGAAGCCTGAGGAAGGAGGAGGATGGCTGTTGAGGTAGCCTGCCTTGAAGCCTGAGGAAGGAGGAAGATGGCTGTTGAGGTAACCTGGTCTCTGGTCCGAGACGCCCAGGAGGAAAGAAGAGACAAATACTGGCTTGTACTTTACGACGTCAGAGGGTTTGGTTTTTGCTGAACGGAATGATTGTCAAGGATTAACTACTGACGATTTAGTGAGGGAAAAAAGAGGGTTTGGAGCATAAATGTTGAGCGCTTAAAAATAAATAACCTGTTGAGTTTGTCATTTAAAAGCTCACAAAACTGATTGTCAAAATATTTATTTTACTTTTTAATTGTAATAATTTTAATTTGTAATTAAAATGTGTAAATTCATTAAAAAAAACATGTACCATTTTTCATATTTTGAGGTAAATTGAAACCATAGAATGGACCCTTCAGACATACTTAGTAGAACATATACAATGTTTGGTGATGTATAATAAGGTGGAAGCTACATTAAAACATCAAATAATCACACGTCTTGTTTAAATGTCATATTTAAATATTAAGAACTAAGAAAATTAAGAACAAAATCAGCCTTTTCTATATTCTGGTTAATGTCTCATGATAAGGTGGGCTATGCAAAATGATCTCCTAAATCGAATCGATCTCCTAAATCTTTTGGCGATTATAAAAAAGGGTAGATTTCCACTATTGTGGTGTGTATTGTGTCCCGTGTTTCGGATGTAACAACCCCCTAACAGACCGGAAACAATGGCAAATGTCTGTCTGTGCTGATCCACTGGCTATAGCTACTAGTTTAGGATATACGTAGCGAATGAGCGGCAACATCACACACACATCACACACACACACACAGCTTACGGCTGTGCCTCAGTCGAGTCCTGGAGGCCGGTTCCTGGCTGTGGAAAACGCTGTGATGACTCTCTGAGAACGCTGTTGCAGCACGACTGGGAGTACACACACACATGCGCACACACACACACACACACTAACGCAAGCAAGTGCGCACACACACATGCACACACACACCAACGTATATGAGTTCAGGTCCATTTCCACTTCTGAGACACGTTTAACCCATATGCTTTCTGCGTTGGTGTGTTTTAACCAGGGTTACATCCTTGGTGTGTGTGTGTCTGCTCACTCGGCTTTGTGAGTGTGTGTGATCTGATAATGTAAGGTGGTAATTTCACGTGTGGTCAGATGATGTGGAGCCTGGAGTGAACCAGGAACTCTTTAACTGTTCAATGACTTTAGCTTGAGGCAAGGTCCGCCTTCACACACACACACACACACACACTATAACATGGAAAATTACACCTGTCTACCAATTCTCCTTCTTCCACAAAGAGGAAAATATTTTCTTGAACTGTGGGCTGGGCATAGACACACACATTTAAATAACAAATAACACTACATCAGTAACGGGGTTCAAACACTGAAATGAGGTAAGTGTTGGACAGCCTCTATACACAACTCTCTCAGGGTGAAGTAACTGTTGGACATCCTCTATACACAACTCTCTCAGGGTGAGGTAACTGTTGGACAGCCTCTATACACAACTCTCTCAGGGTGAGGTAACTCTTGGACAGCCTTTCTATACACAACTCTATCAGGGTGAGGTAACTGTTGGACAGCCTCTATACACAACTCTCTCAGGGTGAAGTAACTGTTGGACAGCCTCTATACACAACTCTCTCAGGGTGAGGTAACTGTTGGACAGCCTCTCTATACACAACTCTCTCAGGGTGAGGTAACTGTTGGACATCCTCTCTATACACAACTCTCTCAGGGTGAGGTAACTGTTGGACAGCCTCTCTATACACAACTCTCTCAGGGTGAGGTAACTCTTGGACAGCCTTTCTATACACAACTCTATCAGGGTGAGGTAACTGTTGGACAGCCTCTATACACAACTCTCTCAGGGTGAAGTAACTGTTGGACAGCCTCTCTATACACAACTCTCTCAGGGTGAGGTAACTGTTGGACAGCCTCTCTATACACAACTCTCTCAGGGTGAGGTAACTGTTGGACAGCCTCTCTATACACAACTCTCTCAGGCTGAAGTAACTGTTGGACAGTTGATCTATGAGTATGTTAATATATTATATAAAAGGTACCCATTGATCTACATCAGTTTGTGAAATGTATAAATGAATCCATGTTAATATAAATGGTACCAACTGAACTGTGTATATAAAAGGTACCAGTTAAATAGTTTTTCCACATTTTCTTCTAACGGTGGTGATTAGCAGTAATTCCATTACTCAAATATACAAAACCAAGCTTCATATACTATGCATTATATACATGAATAATATTATTAAACAAACATGTTCTGAAGACCTGAAGTACCAATTCTACCCAAAATGTCTGTGTAATTAAAGATTCTACCTCAATAAGGCTGTGTAACAGTACACATTCTACACCAACATTGTTATATATAACTGTAAAGTCTGTACCTCAACCTGGCTGTATAGGACTGTAAGGATTCTACCTCAGCATTGCTGTGTGTCTGTAAGAGTGGTGTTTGTGTGTGTGTGTGTGTGTGTGTGTATGTGTGCGTGTTTGTGTGGCTATATTTAAGTGAGTCTCCAGAGTTTCACTCTTCTGCAGTTATTACCCACGAAACCACCTAATACACACACACTCACTCTTTTTCTCTCTCTCTCTCTCTCACACACATAAATACACACACACACACATGCATGTATTCACAGTATCTCTCTCTCAAACACACACAAACACACGCATGTATACGAACCCAAACTCTTATTTTCACACACAAACATACACACTCTCTCACACACACACACACACACACACTCCCTCTCTCCCTTACACAGAGAGAAAGATTGAGAGAGACAGAAATCTCAGGATCTCCTTTCTCTGATGCATTGACATGCAGGTATGTGAGTGTGTGAGTGTGTGTGAGTGTGTGTGTGTGTGTGTGAAGGCTGCTAGGTTAGAGGATAATTGCCAAACCGTTGGGACCTGAGCTCTGGCCGGCCTGTCAAAGCAGCCGTGACAAAACCTCCAATCAACCCCAGAGAGAGACAGACTGAAAGAAAAAGACAGACTGAGAGAGAGACAGACTGAGAGAGACAGACTGAGAGAGAGGGGGAGAGATAGAGATTGAGGGGGGAGACCGAGAGATACTGAGGGAAGAGAATGAGAGACCAGAAGGGAGGGGGGAGAGTAAGGGTAGAAGACCAAGTGAGGGACAGAGACAGGGTGATAGATAAAGGAGGGAGATAGGGGGGAGAGGGGGAGAGAAAGGTAGAGAGGAAAGGAGAGGGGGACACACAGAGAATTAAATCAGGCCATTATTTTACTGGTCATTCTGCCATTAAAAAACATGTTCAAATTGAAATACCAGTTAAAAAAGAATATCCTGAATGTGTTGTTGAGCTTGTTGCCCTGTATGGTAGCAAGATGTGGGGTCCCCCTGCTAAATAAGATGTCCCTCTGTGGGATAAACACCCCGTTGAAACCCTCCACAGAGCTCTGCACATGTTAGACGAAATTCATCCAATAATCCACTAACAATAATAATGAAACAATAATGACATAAACTGCTTACCAACCTAATTAGAGCAGTAAAAAGTGATGTAGTACCTATGGGATGGATGTCATGTACCACAACCATCATATCATCTGCATTACATTTTCAAATCAGCTGGTTTACATTGATTAATGTACCATTATTTTACCAGGTTGACTGGGAATAGATTTAAATAATCAAATAGGAGTGATCAGGACATATATATAGTACAAGAAAAAGAGGTAGCTTTCATATGGCTGGGAGGGGCTGAGCAACAAGGTGAGAACAGCTGTTTATGTCATTAAAAGGAATATTAAAATTAGAAAAATCTAATTAGGATCTGGCTGAAATTGTTTCAGTTGGTTCAAAAGCTAACTGCCCTACATGGCAGAGAGTTATGGGGTCTCCTCTAATGATGGATTCACGTAAGAAATGGGACAAACATCCAGGACAGAAATGGGACAAACATCCAAACTGAAATATTGCCTGCAGTCCTGCTAAGAACTCAAAGCACGTAGAGCGGAGAGCCGACACCCCCTTTTTTCAAGTATGTAAAAGTGTAAAAGAGACATGAGAACGTACAGCCACCCAAAACCAAATGGCTGTAAAGATTTGGATCACGCAGCCAAGTTCAATGTAATGAGAGGGTGCTGAGGCTTGTCAGGGGGTGTTGAGGCTTGTCAGGGGGTGCTGAGGATTGTCAGGGGGTGCTGAGGCTTGTCAGGGGGTGCTGAGGCTTGTCAGGGGGTGCTGAGGCTTGTCAGGGGGTGCTGAGGCTTGTCAGGGGGTGCTGAGGCTGCAACAGCTGCTGAGCCACTAGGAGCAAAAAGATTGTGTTTGTGGCCAGGTTCTAGAGGAATGAACACATTCGAAAATTGTAAAAACATAACCTATAACACGTCTCGCGCTTAGAATCAACTAATAGCTACTCCTCCCTTTTACAAATTATAAAGTCCCACTGGCATAAAAAAAATTGGTAAGACTAGGAGGCGTGTTCTTACTCAGGCTCCCCTTTGAATGAGGGCCGTGGAAGTGTCTTTGATATTCAACTGTTCATATTTTTCTGGGGGAACCAATTTATCTGCTCCCCCTTGCTCTTTAAATTCACACAAACACACACACACACACACAAACACACACACACGCACACACACGCACACTGGCTTTTCCCACCGTATCGGTGGTTGAGTCTTGTGGTAATCACAGCAGTGCCGCTAGGCTAACTGTTTAGAGCTAGCCACACTTACCCACTCTCTCTCTTTGTCTCACACACACACACACACACACACTCAGGTTGTAAATGTCACACTTTCTCCCGGGACAGTTGGTTTTCCTGACATCGAGTTTCTTCCCAAACTGCTCCAGGGAAAACCTGAGGATAGAGTGAGCGCTACCGACAGAGAGGGAGAGAGTGAGGGAACGAGGGGGAGTGAGAGGGAACGAGGGGGAGAGGAGAACGAGATGGTGTGAAGCAGAGGTGATGAACTTAAAGCTGTCTCATGGAGCTCGGCTATGCTCCACCTATCTCAGAGGAGAGGATTCTAATGACAGGTTCTCTGATGAGCTCTGAATCCTCCAGTAGAATAGTTCGTTAGTCGGCACACTAAACATCTTTTATTTCCAAATACATATATATAGACTTGCCTACAGCACGTACCTCCATTACAACCACTGGGCAGGATATGTTTAGCACAAATGAGTATAAAAACGTATTGTGCATTGTTTTTGACCCAGTGTCCACCTCCAACAGGGTCATTGGTTACCACCATACAGAAGGGCAGGAACCAGGAAGACTCTTGCATGTGTGCACTTTTAAGACCCTTTCTGGAAGAACATGTAGCACATAAGGGTTCCTTTTTAAATCATTTTTGCCAGACAGAGAACTTGCACATGTAAATAATTGGCATGATACTGGAACATATTTTTCAGGTAGGACTTTGTATGAAATGGCTCAGACTAGCCCGTCATTTATGACGGCTCAAGTAACTCAGTGATGTGCTGGTAGAAAATGAAAAAGTACTATGATTAGGAAGAAAAGTTGCTTGCGTTGGCATAGTAGTTGCCTGTTAAGGGTCCTCTCAAAATCCTCTCAATACCGTTTTTGTTATAAAGGTGACCATTCAACGTCTTGTTGATGCCATTTATTCAGAAGAAGGCTATTGTGACATTCGTGGTACTTTAGAGCTTTGTTGCAAGAATGTCAATGAAAACCTTTTCTTGGCTTCTGGAACTTAAACGCTAACATACTGTACACACTGTGTGCGGTAAATTGTGTCCATTGTAAATGTGATAAGGGTCTAAACTCTGATTTAGTAGTGTGAAGCTGATATACACAACGTAGTGCACACTGTGTGAGAAATGCTGGTCCGGGATGTCAACAGAGAGGTATATTTTCTAGGTGACCTAAATATTGATTGGTTGTTATCAAACTGAATCTAGGGGTTGTTCAGGTCATCAGTCAATCTACCAACGTAGATTTTTTGGACACCTTTAACAATAGCTCTAGTCAGTTTCAGAATGGATACCAATGACAACAGCATAAACTAAAAACATTGTAGTTGGGAATAATCAGTCAACCATCCACAGACCGCGTCTTGAAGCAAGTTAAGAAGACCAAACTGCAAGTTAAGGAGACTAAACTGCACGGTAAGTAGGCTAAACTGATAGTTACCAAATTTTAGAATGTGACTGTAGATAGCGGACACGGTCAAAACATCTAAACTAAGCTGTTAAAATTGAAAATCAGTCAACCTGAACTCTGCGCCTGTGTCCTGCATAATCCTTCAACGTTACAACTCTATCTTTGCCTGTGTATTTTGGGTTATTGTCATGCTTTAGTCCAAGTTTCAGCTTTCTTTTAGATTTTCCGCTTTCTTTCAGTCAACAGGTTTTCCTGAAGGACTTTTCTGTGCATAAGTTCATTCCTTTTCCATTCTATCTTGACAAGTCCTCAGTCCCTGGTCTGAAACACCCCCATGACATGATGCAGCCACCACCATGCTTCAATGCCGCTCTTTGCATGATGTTGCAGCGTATGGTTTTAGTGTTTTCTGGTATTCTTCAAACAGGAACAACACTTCAAGTGTGGCTTTCTGAGGTACTGACATTAATCCAGCCACGTGGCCATACAGTCCAGATTGTTGAGTGTTTGGGTAATTGTTGTTAATTGTTTAAGTTAATTGGAGATGCCTGTGCAACACTGCTCATACATGACTTAAGGGTAAACATTTTATTGTAACTATAATAACAAACAAACCAGCAAGCTAAACCTTTCCTGAACCCTTTCCCAGCTCTGTCACCTGTAGAGCCAGATAAACCGTTTATCACCAGCGGACCCTTTCACCTTAAAATAGCCCACTAAACACAGTTTTCCCCAGCTAGTCGGTGATGCTGAGATTCAAGCGGCTGTAAACATTTGCGCTTCTATCTTTTACCAGAAATTAGGCTAGAAGCAAGACATACTTCACATAGGAAGTTTGTGTGTTTGTGTGTGTGTGTGTGTTTTGAGGTCACCTTCTGTCCCACCTGGGAGTTGAGATGTTGCAGGGAGCAGCAGGGGATTCTGGGTGAATACAGAGTGACGGCTCAGAGGGAATAACTGTCAGATGAAACAGCAGGAACCAGTCTGTGTGTGTGTGTGTGTGTGGGGGGGGGTCCTGCTGGTTTTGTGGAGAGGGCAGGGAGTTCTAGTTAAAAGAGAAACCAGACTGAGTTAGGATCTCCCTAGAGCACACACACACACACACACACACAGCCACACAGACACAGACTCACAGTGGTAGTGTATTCAAAAGACACAGACTCACAGTGCACAGGGGTAGTGTATTCAAAAGACACAGACTCACAGTGGTAATGTATTCAAAAGACACAGACTCACAGTGCACAGGGGTAGTGTATTCAAAAGACACAGACTCACAGTGCACAGGGGTAGTGTATTCAAAAGACACAAACTCACAGTGGTAGTGTATTCAAAAGACACAGACTCACAGTGGTAATGTATTCAAAAGACACAGGCCACTAGATGACACATTGCTTTTGCGGTCGTCTAAGCTTGTGTGTTGGGTTCTTACTGTGTGTTTCTGTCTTTGTGTGTTTGTCCTCATATTACTACATATTACTACATATTACTACATATTACTACATATTACCGTAGTCCCCACTGAAATTGTAACAATAGTAAATTATCTTAGGCTGGGTTAGAATAAGGTATATGGGTTAGGTTTAGGCATAGGGGTTAGGTTTATGGTTATGGGTTAGCGCTAGGATTCCAATTGAGAGGTTTTGTTATAGTCCAGAGAAATCTTTTCAGAATTGGCCTTAATGTGAGGCTTGGCTTCAAAAAACCTCCCCTGGGATGTGGAAACAAGGTCAAGTGACTCGGCGCAGAAACACCTTCACTGGGCTGCAGTAAAATGGCAACAAGTGCTCTGGACCAAATTTAAATATCCTTCTGCAGCAGACAGCAGTTTGTCCCCAAAGGATCAACTTGGGATTTAGTCAAACCATTCAGTACGCCCCTACGGTTGAACCGCAGACATTCTGGTCATATTCCTATAAATTCCATAACATGCTTATTGTGCTACAGATGAAACGCAGATCCACTGAACCAGACGTGTAGCTTGTGAACAGATAAGTCATATTCACTGAACCAGACGTGTAGCTTGTGAACAGATAAGTCATATTCACTGAACCAGACGTGTAGCTTGTGAACAGATAAGTCATATTCACTGAACCAGACGTGTAGCTTGGGAACAGATAAGTCATATTCACTGAACCAGACGTGTAGCTTGTGAACAAGTAAGTCATATTCACTGAACCAGACGTGTAGCTTGTGAACAGGTAAGTCAGGTAACTGCTTGGGGCCCAAGGCCGTTAGGGGGGTCCTGAGGGCTGACAAACTTAGCCTAATGCTAACAACAACGTAACTGGCAGTACTTCGCGGGACAGTCGTCTGTAATACGACCAAACCACTGAGAAAAGCCGGGCGTTTGTTTGAGGCTTTTCGCAGCGTGTTTGTTATTTTTGTGTTTCTCACACGTCATATGGGAGCCAACAGATTGAATTCCAATACATTTTACAAATTTGAAATACGGTGGCCTTAGTTTTCTTATCCATCAACAGGTTTCATCTACTAGGCAAAGTTTATTTTGTCTAAAAACTTACTTTACTGCGGGAAGTTTCACAGCCAATGTCCACTATGTAGCGTGTTGGGATACAAGCAGCCCACTGTCACAAGGGTCTTGCGGATGTTTAACATTCTGAATAACCCGTTCAGCGCGCCACCTGAGCTAAGACGCGTTCACAAACCGCACAGACCGTTTTTATCACCTCGTCACAACGCTAACAGTACTTAATACCTCGACTTTCAAAGGACCTGCGAAATGCTGGTCCCCAACAAAAAGAAATACAATTCTGTCAGCTCCAACGTGTCAATGGGAAACGACAGCAAGACACAGAGAAGCAAATTAAAAACTTTCAAATCCGATGTGTGGGAACGTTTTGGATTCAGCGATGAATGCGACGGCGAGGGTCAGAAGACCGTAATCAAAGTGGTTTGCCACCCGAGTGGAAACACTGCTTACACGTTGACTTCATTCACACCAAAAGATGCAACATCGACGAGGTTGTGCACTGGCACAAGGTAATGACAGTGATTATAAGCCTGGAATGTGTGTGTGCGTATATGTGTGTGTGTGGGTGCGTATATGTGTGTGTGTGTGTACGTGCGTGAGTGTGTGTACGTGTGTTCGCGCGTCCCTCAGGTGAAACAGAGGAACCTGTTAGTGATGTGTTGTAACATCCTGAGCTACTTCCTGTTGATAAACTGATGTCATTAAATATAAAACATTCCCATAGCCGCAGGCCCCAACAGCCAATAGGAACACTTTGAATCCTACAATGGAAATTCTCCTAAATCATCAAATCTGACAACAAAGGAAACCCCAAATAGACTGCTTTAATGAGTTAAACACACACGCACACACACACACACACACTCTTTATTTCCCTCTCCCTCTAATGAGTCTTTAAACAACCATCTAAACCCGATCCATCGTTCCATTCCTACCATACACACACCTGTATTATCCCTCCACTTCAAACACAGGCTCATTTAAATATTTATATGAGGTGGTACCCTCCCTCTGTCTCTCACTTCCTCCCGTCTTCCTTCACTCACCTTTCTCTGTCTCTCCTTTTCTCTCTTTTCCTACCACTCCTCTCTTTCCTTTCCTCCCTTTTCACTCTCTCTCTCTCCCCCTTTCCTCCTCTCACTCTCTAGGTGTTATATTAATAATTCTCTCTCTCCACTACAGAGTTGGAGGTTTCTCCCTTCAGACCAGAACTTTCTAGAAGTTTCTATAAATTAATAAGAGTGTGTTTCTCTGTGAAGCTAGAGCTTTGAAGCCAGCGTATTGATCTAGCAGGTGAGTCGGTCGGCCGGATCACGACTTCAAACAGAATCCAATGTTCCTATGGAGAGGCCTGAACAATACCTACATCATTCTGCCATACCACTCACTTAAACTGTGTGTGTAGGACTTAGTTAAACAGCATCTTTGAGAGAGCCTGACTATAAAGTCCTTCATTAAGTGACATTGGCCTCATTATTGATGTATATGTATTTTTGGTGCGTGTATTTGTCTGTGTCCGTGTGTCAGACAGATTCCAGGTCTGTTGACTGGGATTTCTGGTTAGCTTGTTGTCTCGTTTCTTTGCTTTGTTTCAGACTTAGTTACAAATCCCATCACAGTACAGATTGGACCTTCCTGGTGGAGGAGTTGTGTCTGCTGGCGGAGGTTTGGACTCGCTGGTGGAGATCGGCTTTGTAGGAGGGGGCTGGTAGTGGAAGTGATGAAGGTGGGCCTTGAATGGGAGTCACGCCTGGTGGAGGAGGTCATGGTGGAGGAAGATGGAGGACATGCTTCTGGTTAAGGAAGTGTACCTGGTGGAGAATTGGCCTGGTGGAGGAGGTCTTAATGGTGGAGGAGGAGGGCCTGGTGGAGGAGGCCTATATGTTAGAGGAAGTGGGCCTGGTGGAGGAGGTTGGTCTGGTGGAGGAGGTGTATCTAGTGGAGGTGTGGACAGGTGTACAAAGGGCTGCTGTTTGCCTTGGAGGCAGATCAGCCGCCTTCCTGTCAGACCCCACCTCACACCTGTCACTCATTCTGATTACCAGGTTGTGGTGTGTGTGAGTGTGTGTGTGGATCTGCGTGAGAGAGTCTGGTTGCTATGCATGAACAGACTCTCAGTAGGTGTGTTCTTCCAGAATGTAACTGTACAAGGGAGAATTTGTGATTTTTCTTCTGACTTGTTTTGGCAATGTAAGCATATGGATCACAGAGCGTCGTGGGACACACCCCCATCAACATGGCTGGTGCCGTAGCAGAGCGGGCCAAGACGGTACAGTTCCCCCGTGTGCCACGCCACCGAGAAACTAACCACAGTCGCAGTACCGAAGAGGGCAGGTCAGAGTGGCGTTCTCCTCGGAAGGATGAAAAGACTTAGCGGCAGCTCTCAGATCCTCTCCACGTTCTACAGCTGTACCGTTGAGAATCGCTTTGACCGGCTGCATCACAGCTTGTTACGGAAACTCTGCCTCACTAGAAAACAAGATGCTTCTGAGGTGTTATTAGCAGAGAGTCATGTCACCCAACCCCTCTCCACAAGGCAGAATCAAAATCAGTTATTAAAAATAGTCAAAGATGGTTAAACAGGATTGTTAAACAAGACCCATCTTCTACCCCAGAACATAAGACCATAAAAATCGGATAGTATTGCTTTTACCCCCCAGATATAAGAATGTAAAAACTGATCCAGTATTGCTTCTACCCCTAAGACATGTCTGTGAAAACAGGAAGCTGTACAGCATCTACCCCAAATACATAAGACTGTTAAACAGGACCCTGTACATTTTCTACCCCTAAGACATTAATTTGTCAAAAAGGACCATGTACAGCTTCTACCCCCAAGACATAATACTGTTAAACAGGACCCTGTACAGCTTCTACCCCCAAGACATAACACACTTCAAATAGACTGCTGCTTTTGTATATTATGCACCCTGTTATCTAGTCACCTTACACACCTGTTATATTCACATTCATGTGCCTCATCAACTGCATGGTCCTGCTGCTGTCTGATAAGTTGTGTCTGTTATTTACTGTGTATATATTCATCTCTGTAGAACTGACAAGATGTGTCTGTTATTTACTGTGAATATATATTCATCCCTGTAGAACTGATATGTTGTGTCTGTTATTTACTGTGTATATATATTCATCCCTGTAGAACTGATAAGTTGTGTCTGTTATTTACTGTGTATATATATTCATCCCTGTAGAACTGATAAGTTGTGTCTGTTATTTACTGTGTATATATATTCATCCCTGTAGAGCTGTTCTCTTCTTATGGTATTTTCTTCCTGTCTGCCACTTCTGAACTCTGCTTTGTTGTAGAAGGCCTTTACATAAGCAGGTCACTGTCTGTCTAAACCAGTTGTTTACGAAGCTTGTGACAATTCTCTATTTTATCTTGATATTTCCCATGCCTATGAAATCCTTTTGAATTGAATAGAAGAGAGGGAAGCAGAGGGAGGGAGAGACAGAGAGTAAGAAGAGGGAAACAGATAAGAACAAAGTCGCTCCTGCAAAACCAAGTTCTATTTCCCACAAATAAACCAACAACAATGGTTAAATTTTTCATTGGGATCTCCATTAGCTGCAGTCAAGACATTGGCTTCTCCTCCCGGGATCCGAAAACAAATCCAACCACATAAGATGCATTATATTTACATGGTTCATACGCAAAAGCAAACCCATATGAAAGAAGTACACAATACCACCCGGTGTGTTCGCCTTGTGTATCTCAGGAAAGGTTGGTGAGATCGAGCGGTTCAACACAAAGGTTCCTTTCCCTCAGTGGTACAAGTTTTTTCTTGCCAGCACAGATTTAGCTGTAAGCTAATGTACCTCAGTTGAATACACAGACTGTGTAACTTGATGTTTTTGCAGGTGCTGTGATACTATACAGTGATATGTACATCAGTTGAATACACAGACTGTGTAACTTGATGTTTTTGCAGGTGCTGTGATACTATACAGTGATATGTTCCTCAGTGATATGTACCTCAGTTGAATACACAGCCTGTGTAACATGGTGTGTTTTCTCTACCTTAAATCACTTCCATAATTAGTCTAAATTCTGCCATTTTGAAAGGCACATCGACAACCAACCCAGTAAAACAAAATGTTACCTGACTTCATGATCCACCATTTGCTTTGCTTCATATTTGGTCAACTTAGGTAATGACTTGTGTAATATTTTACATTTTAAAATCTTAATGAATCTATTTTGACGGCACAGTGATCCTGTGTACTGCACTATATTATTTTATGTCCAATTGAAGGAATGTTGCTTGTTGTCCCAGAAGAAACAAACCTCAGCCAAGCGAAACTAAAGGTCACGACTTATTCAACAAAGAGTGGCTTGTACAGGATGTGGAGATTAATTCTGATGTCCTTTTGGAGATCAGAATTCGAGCTAAATTCCGTCCATGTTTTTGTTGTACTGATTGATATGCTCCGTTGGTGAGACACAATCCTGACAACAAAATTTGAATAGAAATGAGTGAATCTGAAAAAATATTCAAATTAAAATGCCGTTGTGATGGCTCTGGTCAATGTGAAACACACAAGTCTTACTGTTGTTGAAACAGCTGTCAGTCGTAACATGTTAAGAATCACATGTGGACAGGTCAAGTGACACAGAGTGTGTGTGTGTGAGAGAGAGAGAGAGAGAGAGAGAGAGAGAGAGGGAGGGAGAGAGAGAGGGAGAGGGGAGACGATAATACAGCGGGTGATGGTGGGAGAGTGAGATTGGAAGGGAGAGATGGGAGGAGGAGGGAGATGAGAGAGGGGAGATGGGAGATGATGGAGGGGAGATGGGAGGAGGGAGATGGGGGAAATTAGGTGTGACAAAGAGAGGGGTTGGGATAGAGGGAGGAGGGAGGGGGGAGAGGGGGGAGGGAGCTGCGCCATTACGATTCTAAGGAAAAAGAGAAAAGAGGTCTACAGCTTAGTGCTGATTGGACCGGAAGGAACGGACCGCTGAGGGTGTGTGTGTGTGTGGGTGTGTGGGCGTGTGTGAGGGTAGAGGTTATGGGGGTTCAGGCTGGTGCCAGCCAGTGCCTCAGGCAAGGTTTTGGGGTCCGGCCCCCCGGGGCAATCAGGGCCACACTAACCTGGGGACGGCCTCTCAATTAGCACTGGAACCCCTCCTTCTGGACCAGTTGATACCACACACACACACACACACACACCTCAAACACTCTGATACTACAAACGCTCCAACCATCTGAGCCATGCTATCGGGACCGCATACCAGGTGGGCCAAAAAATACTTTTTGCAGCTGTAATTACGTTGGTAACCGACTGTAATTACATTGGTAAAATGCTGTAATTACATTGGTAATTAGTATTCAATAGCATTAAGGCACCTCTGGGGTTGGTGGTGTATTAGCCCCCAACCCCTGTGGCCTTACAGCTTCATTAGCCTACCACGCATACATAATGTAGGACCACTGTAACCCACTCTAGCTACAGTACCGAGCTTGTTAGTACAGAACTGTCTGGCTGGTCCGAGAGCCATGTCGCTTCCATCCCAGAGTTCCAGAGTTCCAGACGTGGTGCATGATGGGATGGCGTTCTCCCGACGGGAGACCCTTTAAATTATAGCTCTTCAGGAGTGGAACTCGCACACACGCGCACATACATACACATACACGCGCACACACACAGACGGAACGCGCTGCGACGCCTTTTAAAACTCATCTGCAAACTGATTCTGTCAGTGTGACTTAGTTACATGTGGCTGACTGGTACAGCAACCCACCATCACGGTCCTCAGAAGGTCACCTGGGAGAAGGTGTGTGTCTGTGTGTGTGTGTGTTGAGGCCATATGGGAGAGGGTGTTCTCTGTAAATAGACTGTGTGTTAAATATTAACTCTGTCCTCTGACAGAGAGCAGACGCCATGTCAACTCACATCTCCACCGTGCATAACACTCGCACACACACTCACACGTATACGCACACATATACACACACACACACTCACATGTAGACGCACACATACACACGCACACAAGCGCTTGTACACAAACTCACTGACACACTGACATACACACTCACACACACCAGCCTGACAGAAATGTGCATCTGCGTTCCTGGAGGGTAGAATCACTCCAACCATATAGATTAACATAGATATCCATATAAAGTAGATGTGCTATAGATCTATACACACTGGGTGTTCTCAATATTAGCATTACTTTAATATCAACTACTCCAAATGAGTAGTTTGTTAATTGTTTGATTGGCTGAGCTAGGTAATCAAGGTAAGACTGTGCGGACAGATAATGTTAATTGTTTGATTGGCTGAGCTAGGTAATCAAGGTGAGACTGTGCGGACAGATCCGTAGGTTGATGTTGCCAGCTGGTGGTCAGTTAGCCTGTTAGCTAGTCAGGCTGTTAGCTGTAACCTCGTTAGCCTGTTAGCTAGTCAGGCTGTTAGCTGTAACCTCGTTAGCCTGTTAGCTAGTCAGCCTGTTAGCTGTAACCTTGTTTGCCTGTTAGCTGTAACCTCGTTAGCCCTGTCAAATTGTCAGCTGGTTTACCAGTCAAGCTGCAGGCTTGTTACATTACCCTCTTGAGATTAATTTATTAAAAGTTTTGGTTAACTAGAAAACAATGAGAGAATTGACATAATAAACCAGTCAGACAGAGAGATACAGAAAGTAACATACACAGAGGGAGAGAGCTACAGGGAGCTACATACAGAGAGATACAGACAGAGATACAGACACATAAATACAAATGGAGAGATACAAACAGAGTTACAAACAAAGAGATACACAGGGAGAGATACAGAAGGATAGATATAAACAGACAGATACATACAAACACAGAGGGAGAGATACAGACAGAGAGATACAGACAGAGAGATACAGACAGAGAGATACAGAGGGAGGGATACAGACAGAGAGATACAGACAGACAGATACAGACAGAGAGATACAGAGGGAGATATACAGACAGAGAGATACAGAAGGAGAGATACGGACAGAGAGATACATACAGAGAGATACAGAGGGAGAGATACAGAAGGAGATATACAGAAGGAGAGATACAGACAGAGAGATACAGAAGGAGAGATACAGACAGAGAGATACAGAAGGAGAGATACAGACAGAGATGTACAGAAGGAGAGCGCCTTTGTCCCACTCTAACCAGCTAAATTATCCCTGCCACGCCCACACACACACACACACACACACATACCTCCTAAACCACAGTAGATGGAAACTCTGCCTGCTGTAGTTGTCACATTAGATCTTCGGCACAGCAGCCAAGTGTGTGTGTGTGTCTGTGGGTGTGTGTGTCAGTGGGTGTAGAGGGGTTAGGTCTCGGGCTGTGCCTCAGGGCCTCGCCTGTGCTACAAAAGACTCTACTCAACTCCGGTTAGTCCCCGTACTACCATATAAGCACTGACGGACCGCACACACACACACACACACACCAGAAGCACCGGACCACACACATTCAGAGATTACTGTGGTCACTAGATCTGTGTGGGCATGTGTTTGATAGTTACATCAGTGTGTGTGACAAAGGCATTAGTGAGTGTGTGTATATCTGTATGTTATTATGTATGTTTATGTGTAGAGATGTGTTTTGGTTTGTTTTTATGTATGTATGTGTTTAGATGTGTTTTTGTTTGTATTTCTGTGTGCGTGTGCTTGTAGATGTGCTTTTGTTTGTATTTATGTGTGGGTGTGTATGTGTGTGTGTGTGTGACAGCTTAGATAAGTAAAGGCTCCAGGCAGCTGCTTTGCTCTAGGTCACGTTCAGTTCCGTCGAGCTGCATTAGTCCCCAACCAACCTGTCAACCCCAGCACGGGAAAGATAGCATGCGGAATACACAGATATGTATGTGCACCAACACATACGTGCACACACACACATACGTGCACACACACACTCATAGACGTATAAACAAAAACACTTACAGACATACCAACAACAACACCTTCAGAAACAGCAAGCACACACTGTAGTACAACCACAATCTGGTAATTTACAATCCACTAACCCAATTATGTGTGTGTGTGGGGGGGGGGTTGTTTTCAATTTCAGTTATTTTCAATTTTTCTGGGTGAGTTGCCTAACAGTACCTGATTAATTAAGAGAAAACAGGAGTATATCAAAACCATTTTAATTGAGCAATGCATAATTCAGAACAAAATATTATTTAGCTAGGTGGTCTTTGGATGCCGAAATCATCAGTTGTTTTGCTTTCTTGTAAGGGTTATTTATACACTGCTCAACAAAAATTAAGGGAACACTTAAAACACACATTAGGTCTCAATGAACAATTTATAATAAAGACCAAACTCTTTACTGTACATTGTGTCATTCGTTAAGAACACCAGGAGGAACCCAGGGCCTGCTACACCAGCATCAGATCGGACGATGGGTCAGAGGACTTCATCCCGCTACCTAACACCAGTCAGGGTACTGTTGGCTAGCATGTGGAGGTCTGTGTGACCCTCCAGCCAAATGCCTCCCCAGACCATCACTGGCTGTTGTAAATTACTATTGTTGATGGACATTTCTTATGAAATATCTGTTTCCAAAAAAGTTAAGATGCTACGTAATGTAAATAATAACAGAATGCAATGAAGTGCAAATCATTTAAACCCGATATTAAATAGAAAATAATTCTAAGACAACACATTTGTTGTTGAAACTAAGACATGTTATTGTTTCTTGGAAAATAAATACCCACTTTGAATTTGAAGCCTGCAACCTCAAAACTGTTTCAGAACTGCTAGGACAGAGGCACCGAAAGACTATAACATTGGGTAATGCTAAACTCCCCAACATGATTGGATATTAAGAGATCATTCCTGAGAGGCTGGGCCAGTCAGAAGTGAATATAGGAAGGAATTCACCACTATGTTAAAGACTGCGTGGGCAAATAGTGCATAAAACCTTCCTCAATGTAAAATTGCAATTTGAGATCCCATCATCTATGGTAATAAGAGTGTTAAAATAATCCGAGAATCTGGAGAAATCTCTGTATTCAAGGTACAAGGCCGAACAAATATTTGATGGCCGTGATCTTCAGGGCCTCAGGTGCACTATTCTGTAGTGGAAATTAATGGGCTCAGGAACACTTCTAAAAAACATTGTCTGTGAGCACAGTACTCTGCTGCATTAACAAATGCAAGTTAAAACTCTACCATGCAAATAAGAAACCATCAAAAAGATCCAGAACCGACTTCTCTGGGTCCAGAGTCTGTATGATAAATGTATGTCACCCAAACATTTGGCGCATTGTGAAACGAAAAATACCAGAACCTGAACTGTTGAGCAGCTGAAATCTTATATCAAGCAAGATATACATTGAAATGCGTGGGAATACATTTCATTACTTTCCAATCTACAGCAATTGGCCTCCTCAGTTCCCAAACACTTACAGAGTTTTGTTAAAAGAAGAGGTGATGCAACAACGTGGATTGACGGCTACACATCATCATCTGTTGCACAAACGTTTGGAGCCAATATACCTTAAAAACATGACCTCAATGACACTGTGAGTTATGCATAGTGTCTCTCACTCTCCTAAAGATGAGTCTGAAACCTTTTGGTCCATGTGTGACTTCTGGTTGGACAGATCCAAACAGGAAGTAAAATGTGTACACACAACAACACACATGGACACAAGCATTAGAATTAGCTAAAGAGATCTGAGCTTTAATGTATAAATAAAGCTACCGTACGTATAACTTGTGAAGATCTGAATTCTATCACTATGAAATGACAAAAACATTGAGCTATTATCTCTCAATTTGGAGATCTATTAAGCAAAACAATTAAATGTAACACTTTTGTCTTTGATTTTACAGAGGGTGGTTTCACAGTGTTAATTGACTCTAACCATGTTCATTACAAAATATAAAACGAGCTACAAATATTTATGTTTGTGTTTACATTAGAGTGTGTGGTCACCATGGTGATGGAGTGCCCTCTTAACTGGTGCACTCAGGAATAATGCATTGTTGAACATAGCCTGAGGCCACACACACACACACACTCGCACACACACACTAATCCCTACCATCTGCTACATCTCTGTGTGTCTGTATACGTGTGGATGCATGTATGTAACTGGGTGGTTGTGGGTGTGTGCCTTTATGTGTGTGTGTAGACCTCACACAAAATGTACTTCAGTCCTTTTGTAGTGTATCCATTGATTATCAGTTCTATAGACCCCATTATCTTCCTGACAAGGCTGTCACTTCTACTGCTTCTTCAACACTACTGGTACAGTGTCAGGGACCAGTGAACCATATGCAGTTTGACTGGTCTTTTAATTTTCCAGCTTTTTGTTTTTGTGCCTTGTTGTGATGTAGTGCTGAAGAGAGACAAAATAAAGGGCTGACGTCGTAAATGATGCTCTTTGGTAAGTATGTTTGTAAGGGTTACTGTAGTTCTACTTCTTTCAGTGTGAAGTAATTGAAAGGTAGCGATAGGTGAGACAGGAAGAGAGAGAGATAAAGATGAAATAAGATAATAAAAGAAGGAGAGAAACAGAGGAGGGAGGAGAGGGAACAGAGAGGGAGAGAAAGGGAGAGGAAAAAAGGGAGGGAGGAGGTGAGGGTAAGAGAGAGGGAGGAGGTGAGTGTAGGAGAGAGGGAGGAGGTGAGGGTAAGAGAGAGGGAGGAGGTGAGGGTAACGGAGAGGGAGGAGGAGAGTGAAAGAGGAAGGGAAGTGAGGGTAGGAGAGAGGGAGGAGGTGAGTGTAGGAGAGAGGGAGGAGGTGAGGGTAAGAGAGAGGGAGGAGGTGAGGGTAACGGAGAGGGAGGAGGAGAGTGAAAGAGGAAGGGAAGTGAGGGTAGGAGAGAGGGAGGAGGTGAGTGTAGGAGAGAGGGAGGAGGTGAGGGTAAGAGAGAGGGAG
>JACXGK010009261.1:0-20335 GCA_016801125.1 Novumbra hubbsi
CCTAGCTCAATGTTGTTCATCTTCGTATAGGCCTAGCTCAATGTTGTTCATCTTCGTATAGGCCTAGCTCAATGTTGTTCATCTTCGTATAGGCCTAGCTCAATGTTGTTCATCTTCGTATAGGCCTAGCTCAATGTTGTTCATCTTCGTATAGGCCTAGCTCAATGTTGTTCATCTTCGTATAGGCCTAGCTCAATGTCTTTCACCCGAAGTGCTAAACGCCCCACGTCTCGCCCCTTTTAGGCCCGAGGAAACAACATGGCGGAGGCTGGCGCTTCGGATTTCTTCTCGGAGCAGGAGCTGACCTGTTCCATCTGCCTGGACCTGTTCAGGAACCCGGTGTCGACGCCCTGCGGCCACAACTTCTGCCAGGGCTGCATCGGCGGCTACTGGGCCTCCAGCGCCACCTGCACATGCCCTCTCTGCAAGCACGCTTTCCAGGAGCGTCCTCAGCTCAGCATCAACCGCGTCCTCGCCCAGATCTCGAAGAACTACAAGGAGGCCCTGTACGGCACGGAGATGGCCGCCGCGCTGGACGCGGAAAAGCCGCCGGGGGTAGCGACCAACGGCAACCCCTTCCTGGAGGAGCTGATCCTGTGCGACGTGTGCACGGGGAAGAAGCAGGAGGCCACCAGCTCCTGTCTTACCTGCACGGCGTCCTACTGCCAGGCCCACGTGCAGCCCCACCTGACCACGCCCTTCTACGCCAACCACCGCCTGCTGGAGCCCCGGGAGGCCCTGCGGGGACGCACGTGCCGGCTGCACCACCGGCTGCTGGAGGTGTACTGCCGCACCGACCAGACCTGCATCTGCGCCATCTGCGTGCTGGAGGAGCACCGCACACACCGCACGGTCTCCGTGCAGACGGAGCGGGTCGGCAAGCAGGTGAGGGGAGGTCGGGGGAGGCTCTCGCGTCAGGCCCTCTGGGACCCCGTCCCCCTCCCCCAGTGGACGTAGCCATTCGCGGCCGGTCCTCGCGCTATGAAGCGCA
Organism: Novumbra hubbsi; assembly: GCA_016801125.1. Taxonomy (NCBI): domain Eukaryota; kingdom Metazoa; phylum Chordata; class Actinopteri; order Esociformes; family Umbridae; genus Novumbra; species Novumbra hubbsi. The sequence continues at coordinate 992 of JACXGK010009261.1, forward strand.
GGCCTCTGACGTGGTGATTTATCCGGATGGAGTTGTTTTCTCCTTGATGTAGTAGTTTTACTCGGATAATTGGACCACAGAGGAGGGGGGGAGGATTTCTGGGGGGTTTCTGAAGGAGAATTGGCCACCACACATGATGAGAGGACACACCGTAAACAGCGCTTTTATAACCAAGCCTGCGATGTAGTTTACGGTTTTTGAGATAAGGTTCAGCAACCCTAATCTCATGTTTCGGTCTGTTCAAACATTGTTTGTGTAAACAACCTGGATAGAAACTTTTTTGCGATCGACCTGGTTGTTAAATAGTAATGGGTACTTTTTATTATCATGGATGTTTCCAAATTTAGCGACAAATATTCAGTGATGACTTCACACAATTTTTCTTAGCTCCCATTACATGGAGAAACACTTCGTGTTTATTCCTATTGGCTCTGGGCTGGAAACAATTAAACCTCTCATGCTAATTTTCTTGAGTCATGAAGTATATTTAATGCCGGTGTAATGACGTAGGGTAGTCATAGCAACAAAGGGTATGATGTACAAGTAACTATTTTATTTTTCTCTGTCAGATTTCTGACAGCTGACTGAAATCATGGTGCTGATGATTCCATAATCAGATGGGTTTTGCCAGACAATCCACCGTGGATAGTTTTACACAACTTAGTTCTATTTGTTCTACATTTTTGGCATTCAGAAAAGCCATCAAGAAGAGTGTTGTTTAAAAATATTATTTTTGTGTGTGTTCCTTGAGCTCAGTTGATCGTGTTGTGCTTTCAGGGTTGTGTGTTTGATTCCCTCAAGTAGCCGGTTTGGGAAATATATTCGCTTACTACTGTTAATCTCACTTAACAAATATTTCTGTCATAGACGTTACTGTGAAAAAAATCAACCCACCCCCTTCTGTCCTTCTGTCACAGCAACTCCTTGGGAAGACTGAATTTGAGATCAAGAGAAGGATTGAGGGGAAGAACCTCTGTCTGAATGAGCTGAAGAACCGACTGGAGACCGTTCGGGTAGGCAGCTGCTTGACAGATCTTTTTTGTGAACATGTGTGGTTTGGTCCACGGATCACGCCACCACTACTCCCCCTAGTGGTGGTGCTGTATACTACCGCTACTCCAGTTACTCTCGCTGCAAGTCAGTTTGTCATAGAGCACAGTTAGGTGGGTACAGTGGCTCAAAGCCAACGGATCCTACAGGTTTACATCCAAAACTGCAAGCATATAAGGAATTAGAACAGCAAGTAGTACCACTTACATAATAGCTCAACAAAGCCACCCTTTCTGAATTTGATCGGTCCCAAAAAATCTCAACTTCATACAGCAGGCTGGGCGTTTATTGAGGAAGTGATTGTATGAATTGGTAAAAGCCCCCTGAAGTGCTGAATGCTCGTACAGAAATAAAATGTCAAAGACCGCTCAAAGCTTGAACTCAACACAAAATGTTGGGGTTAGGATGGAATTCAGGACGTGAGAGTCACTGCTTTGTCACTCCGCGGGATTGTTTCTTTGACCTTTCAGCGGCGTAAAGGTGGGGAGAAACTAACCTAAAGTCCCGTGGGTCCTTTGCAGAACTACGCGCAGCGCGAGCTGTCCGAGGTGGAGCGTTTGCTGGGCGAGCTGAATCACTCCGTGGACAGGATCCGCGGAGAGCTGGTGGGCGGCATCGAGGAGAAGCGGGCATCTGTGGAGGCACACGGGGAGGGTCTGGTGACCCGCCTGGAGACTGAGGTGTTCCAGCTGCAGATGCGGCAGTCCAGGCTGGAAGCAAAGGCCACGTCTGACGACCACATCAGCTTCCTCCAGGTGTGAATGGGGTTACTGGGGGACGTCCACCGTGGGGAGGGGGGTGTCTGGTCCACTGGTGTTCACCCCCTGTACCCTGTCTGCCAGACGTTCGAGGAGGCCAGCGCGCCCTTGCAGGACGACACCGAGACCCAGGATGTGGATGCGGAGGCGGAGGTGTCGCTGCAGTTCTCCCTGGGAACAGTGAAGATGGCCCTGGGGGAGCTGAAGGAGAGGCTGGATGACATCCACATGGGAGTGGTGCAACCCCGAGGCTCCAGTGAGTGGCCCTGCTGTGGCGCCCCGTTCTGCCGTGGCCCCCCGTTCTGCCGTAGCCCCCCGTTCTGCCGTGGCGCCCAGCCCTGCTGTGGCGCCCAGCCCTGCCGCTAGTCTCTCTCTGGTTCCACTCCTGTTTCTTCATTGGTGATTTTCAGGTGAAGTCTCAAATGAATGACTATGTTGAGGCCGGAGATCTAGAGAGGTATTCTGTTGAGTCACTCTGAGTAGGTCGTTTACTGAGTAAGAATTTAAAATACCATTACCACACATCACATACCTCATAGAACTTGTTTACACCACCCAAATTCAGTGGCTTAAATATTCCATTGGACTTTTCACATTGTGTTCTGTAACAATATGTGATCGGAACAGGTTTTAATTATTTGCTTTCTGACATTTGTTTATCTAACGTAATTAGATAACCGCATGTCAGAAACGCTTCTGGCAGCGACTACCTCTGTGAGTCATCCTGGGTAGGTCTCTAAACATTTCACCTGAGTGGTGTGTTTATTAACCCTTCAGTCTCTGTCCAGGTGTATTCTCGGTAAGTGACGGGTAAATGGTTAGTTGGTTAATGTCCTGCTGAAAGGCCTCTCCCAGTGTTTTGGCCTGACTCGATTTGATACACTTGTATGTCAATATACATTCCTGGTCTGATTTAGAACATATTGCACTAAATGGTGTAGGTTATTGTTGAATTTAAAAACATTGAACGTGTGTGTTTCAGTTAATTCTCTACGGGAGAGCGACAGCATGATGAGTGTACAAACACTACGGACTAAGAGTCAGTGGTCCTTGAAAGGTGAGGCCATTGGGGATTATTTCCTTTCTGATAGTTTTGTGTCGTGAAACACGGCCCTTTATGGCCCTAATCCACGTTGTTGTTTTTTCCCTTTTATCCTCAGATCTGAAAAAGATTAAATCGGGTTCAGGTTAGTGGGTTTTTCATTCATTGGAGCGATTCACTCCCTGTATTCTCTTTTTGGGTAACGATAGGCATTTTAAGAATGTGTTAAAGGATCACTCGCAAACCTACCAACATTTTAAATACTTTTAAGACTGTTAAAATATTTAAAATGACACACTTTTAATCAGTAATGTTTTGGTGAACAGTATAATTAAAAGTGCATTTATGGCACAGTGGGAATAATTAGGTAGAAGTTAGACCTCATCTAAAAATGTGTGATTATCCCATTTAATAGATTACTATAATAGGATAACATATTAACTGCACCATCACATTTAATAATCAATTCCTGAAATGATTTATTTCCCACAGGCCTAAAGAAAATCCGGTCCTATTTAGGTGAGTTGTTTTGATCTTAATTGATAGACACCATATAGTCACCTGATGGTGTCTCTCAGTTGCTGGTACGGTTATGTAGGTCTCGCTCTTTTTTTTGTTGGTGTTCTCTGTAAACATGATGCCACGTTACCGCCACCGTTAATGTGTTGTTGGCCCTGTCCGCTGTTTCTTGTCCTTCCCAGAGGACGTGACGTTAAACCCGGTGACGGCGTACCCCTTTCTCATCCTCTCTGACGACAGGCGGCAGGTGAAAAGGGGAGAGAAGCTGCAGTTCTACAGGAACAGCACGCAGCGCTTCGACGTCTGGTCCTGCCTGCTGGGCAAGGAGGGCTTCAACTCTGGGCGACACTACTGGGAGGTAAGAGGAGCAGGAGTCGAGTGTTACGGGGGCGGGGCGGGGGGGAGGCTCTGGGGAAACTGGCGGGTGAAAGTATAAGGAAGAAGAATGGCTTGTGACGCTATTGATTATGGGCCGGCTTCACAAACACTGATTAAGCCGGGTCTAGGACAAAAAAAAAACTCATCTCGATGGAGTTTTTCTATTGCACTTGTTTCTTGTTTTGTCCTTGATTCGTGCATGCGAAACCTGCCCTTAATATTGATGTTAGAAAACTGTGGGACGTCTCCCGGAATAAATCGTCCACTTGGAATGCTCGTCCCGATGTATGTAGCTCTTTTTCCCAGGTGAATGTGGATGAGAACAAGGACTGGAAAGTGGGCGTGGTCCGGGAGTCGGCCCAGAGGAAAGGCCTGTTCGACATGAGCCCCGGCAATGGCTACTACGCCCTCTGGTGGGGCGGCAACCACCTGCACGCCCTCACCTCCCCGCCCCTCGCTAAGGTGAAGACCTCGGTGCGCCTCCGGCGGGTGGGGGTCTACCTGGACTGCGAGGAGGGCCAGGTGACCTTCTACAACGTCAAGACGGGCTCGGAGGTGTACAGCTTCAACATGCCGGCATTCTCCGAGAGGATGTTCCCGCTGCTGGGCACCGGGGACAGGGAGGTGCCCCTGGTCCTCATGGCCACGCAGTGCCACATCCTGCCGGAGTAGGAGGAGACCGGGGAGGACCGCGAGAGGGGCAATTTTGAGGAGGGGAAAGGCTACCCAAGTGTGAGAAGCGCGTGAGTGCGAAGACGTTGTAGAGCCGACGCGTTTTGAAGAGGAGAGCGAGGCGGATTTTAGTGCGGGTCAGAAGGTGGCGATTGTGAGATCGTTTCGGAGGGTGTGTTTTAAAGGTGTAAGGTGGAGGTACAAAACACTTGTAATGACTTTATGGCCTGAAATCAGAGTCCACATATACAATCACAATGGAACACTTTGTTTTACTCAGTTCTTCACGGCCATCAATTGTAACCATGTAACTGTGCCTGCTGTTTACCTGGGTGGTTTGGTCTCGTTAAGGGACTCTTGCATTGTTCACGGTTGAGTCACACTAAACTCTTTGTTCTTGGTCAGGATATGAACCCTGTCCTTTTTTTCAACGTTGTGTAATGGGTACGCGTTTTTTCCGAGCATGACCGAGACGAATGGAGGGTCGTGATGATGTTCGACGTACACAGGCGACAACAGTGGAACAAGATCTTTAGCGTGGCCTTTCTCAGCTCCTGACAGCGAGGAGTTATTTATTTTGTGGAACTATTGCTTTGTCCTTATTGATCATTGTCTGCCGTTCTCAATATGTGTGTTTTTAAATACAGTTAACAATAAAAATGAAATTGCCAAAACACTTGTGGTTTTGGTCATTGGAAGACCAGTACAGCTGGTTTTCTACATATAGAATTGGTGAGATCCAGTCTAGCCACAAGAGGGCAGTGAAGAACCAACGCTCTCTGCTCTGGCCAAGCCATTCTGTTCTGGAACTTCCAAACACAGCGTGTGTCAAACTCTATACACTGAAGTTTTTTGAGAGACCATTCAACCCCACTGCATCAATGCAGATTCACTTATTCAGGAAATAAACACTGTCATTGCGCACTATATTATGCATTATATATGGCACAGCACTTGACTTGTGATAAAATAAGTGCAGGAACTGACAACTTGCTCATTGCTAGATAAATGAAATGTACTTATTCGACGTTTTCCGTTACTGTAGCCAATCCACGACGTCCCAGACTGCTCTTGCCTAAGAAAGGGAATGAAACGCGGTTTGCCAAATATGTTGAATTATCATTACACCGTTCTGGTCTAAGTAAAGCACTGATAGTGCACTAGATTATATACAATTTATATACTATATAGTGCACTAGTGGAACAGGCTGTTCCAACTTGCATGAATTTCATCAAGGCAGCTCAATGTGACTCAGCAGTGTATATGGCCCCCATGTGCCTGTATGCCGTCCTGACAACTTCTGGGCCTCAATACCTGATGAGACGGTGGATGGTGTCCTGGGGGATCTCCTCCCAGACCTGGATCAGGGCATCAATGAGCTACTGGACAGTCTGGAGCTACTTAGCCCATAATACATGATACAAAATGTCCCAGAGATTCTTAATTGGATCCAGGTCTGGGGAACACGAGGGCCCCAGACATCAAGGAACTGCCTACACACTCTGGCCACATAAGGCTGGGCATTGTCTGGCACCTGGAGGAACCCAAGGTCCACTGCACCAGCGTAAGGTCTGACAATGGGTCTGAGGATTTCATCCCGGTACCTAACAGCAGTCAGGGTATTATTGGCTAGCACGTGGAGGTCTGTGTGACCCTCCAAGGATATGCCTCCCCAGACCATCACTGATCCAATGCCAAACCGGTTATGTTGGGGGATGTTGCAGGCAGCATAACGTTCACCACGGCGTCTCCAGACTCTTTCACATCTGTCACATGCTCAGTGTGAACCTGCTCTTATCTGTAAAGAGAACGGGGCGCCAAATGGTGGACTTGATGATTTTCTGGCGAATGCCAATCGAGCTGCACGGTGCTGGGCTGTGAGCACATGTCCCACTAAAGGAAATCGGGCCCTCGTTCCACCCACATGGAGTCTGTTTCTGACAGTTTGGTTAGAAGCATGCACACCAGCAGCCTGCTGAGGGTCATTTAGAAGGGCTCTGGCAGAGCTCCACTGTTCCCAACCGCACAAAGCAGCAGATACCGGTCCTGCTGGGTTGATGCCCTTATACGGCCCTGTCCAGCTCTCTTCGTGTAACGGCCTGTCTCCTGGTAACTCCTCCATGTGCTTGAGACTGCACCGGGAGGCACAGCACCCCTTCTTGAGATGACTAGAGAAGAGTCAGTCAGGAAGGATACGGAGAGCAATTGTCTGTGGCCACCACCTGCAAAACCATTCCCTTTTTGGGGGTTGTCTTGCTGTTGTCTCTCAAGTGCGACTGTTGTTACTTTTATTTGCACAAAAACAGATCACATTATTCACAATCACACATGCTTCCTAACTGGAGAGTTCACAAACCCTGAAGTTTAATTAATTCTGTAAAAAAAAATAGTGCAATGTATAATAGTGCAGTGTACACAGTGCAGTGCATATAGTGCACTATATTCTACTGATAGTGTTTGTTCACTTGGATATTTGGGAATGTTGCCAGAATATTGCAGCCCTGGTTTGTATTGACCATAAATCGCTCGTCCAGTCTGACTTGTGTTAACTTTGGATCTTTTTTTTATTTTTGTTTGATTAACCTTTGTTAATACTTGATGCTAAGATCTTATCCTAGTCATGATTATGTCCACAATGTCGCCCTTGCATTTACTGGTGCATTTACAGCAGATATCTGTATGTACGTTTACAAAATATAAAAACAAATAATGTATTTAAAAAACACTGATGCCGCAAGTACACAGCATGGGCCGGTCTTCCCCGTAGGGTTGGGAGTTTCTGATGACAATCAGTGTCATACAATCACCTAGGGCTGACATTGTGGACACAAGACATGCCTAAATGTCTTCTAAGAATCCTGTCACGTTCGACAGTGCTTTGCTGTCAGTTAGTTATGACAGCATGTACATAAGCCTGCTGAAAATCCTATCCAGTTTCTGTAGTATTCATTTATGGGTTTCTTCACATATTTGGAAATATGGATGTGTAGTATGCACTTCAGATACAGATAGCCTGATGTAACAAATGACAAGAAGATTATGCTTATACTTACAATAATTCATCGAATATCAACAGAAACAGTAATTTCATAGTGCAGCAACTTAAGTACACCCCTAGCTTTAATAGGTGTTGTCTGCTTTGGCTGAAATATCTTCATTCAGCTTTTGTAGTTGTCTATCATTCTCTCACATTGACTTGGAGGACTTCTAACCCACCCTTCGTCATCAGTAGTGCTTCAACTGTGTCATGTTTGAGGGTTCTCTTGCATGCACTGCCTGATTTGAGTTCCACCACAGCACTTTTAATAGAATGACTTTCAATTTCTTTTTGACCAATTCTATTGTTACGTCACTTCTGTTTTGTATCACTCCTGTGGCATGATGCACCCTGGCCCCGCTTTTGCTTTTTGACAGATAGCCTCACATTTTACTCAAGAACTCTCTGGTACAGTATGGAATTCATTGTTGGCTTAATAATGACAGGCTGTCAGGGCCCTAAACATGCTTCACAACAAGTTATAACCTCTGTTCAAAAGCAGTGTTTTGTTTTTGACAAACAGAGCGTCTTGCATTGCGGCACACAACTCCATCTTTGTCTCCTCTGTCCAGAGCATGTTGATCCAATGGTTTAACCCAAGTGTAGGGTGAATGGTTTAACCCAAGTGTAGGGTATATGGTTTAACCCAGGTGTAGGGTATATGGTTTAACCCAGGTGTAGGGTATATGGTTTAACCCAGGTGTAGGGTATATGGTTTAACCCAGGTATAGGGTATATGGTTTAACCCAAGTGTAGGGTAAACATCAGTCATGTCTTGATATTGTTCCTTCCTGACCTCCCATGTAGCGCCATCGCTTTTGACAGTTGACTGACGATAGCAAGAGAGGCTTGGTGATGTTACCCTGGGGTTCTTAAAGACATCGACAAGCAACTTTCGGTCAGAACTTAGGATGAATTTAATTTGATGGGACCAACTGTGAGATCTGGTATTTTCCTCATTTGTAAGTAATATGTTGGACAGTGGAAGTGTGAACTTTGAATTGCTTGAATGTTGCTTTCTACCTGGCACAGACACAGGCATTAAGATGTTTTACACCTGAGACAGGTGTATGGGGTTTTGGCATTACCAAAGTGTTACCAAACATGATTGATGATAAGGCCAAACCTTAAGCATATCGCATTTCTTTCTTTTCAAAAAATTTCAAGACTTTTTTTAGTTATTAAGTAGAGTGGGTTTTATATTTGAATGTGGTTGGATTTTAGCTCAGATATCCAAGTGTCCAAATTTGTAAAAAAAAAAGAAAAAAAAAAAGACTGGACTGGATGGAACATGATCACGGTTTTAACTCAGACTATTCTCTCTTTCTTAACCTAAAAACCCTCACTACCCTGGTTTACGGCACAGGCAGAACAATGTATAATAACATATTGATTGTTTTTTTTTTATTAGTTCCCAAGGTTAGAGTTTGGTTACGAAACAACCATTTCAATAAGGCCCTATTGATAGTTGTTGTGGTTTGTATTGATGTTAGAGTAAATAATCATTCAAGTTCATATTTTATTTAACATAATTCATATTGCAGTTGTTGTGAACAGCTGGGATTTCAATATACACAACAGAATTGTAACCTTTCAAGCCCCCCATCCCGCGAAACTCCAACGGCCACCCCCCCAAAAAAACATAACAAAACAGAAAAACCTCCCAACCCCACAACAGCCATGCCTGTATTATCCATACTGTCAATCTACGTCTGCATCTGTCTGAAAGTCAGTTAGTCAGCCGGCCATTCAGGCAGCCAGTGAACCAGCCGGCCGGCCAGTCAGTCAGTCGGTCCGTCCTCTGCCAGTGTACATCCATGGGCGTGTCTACTGCCTGTGTATGCGCCTGGTTAGGTGTGTGTGTGTACCGGTCTGAAAACATGCCCAGCGTGTGCAATGTGCATGTTGATGATACGTGTGTGTGTGTGTGTGTGTGGTTAGCCACGGGTGTGGGAGCGATCCGTCAGGTGGAAAGCTCTAGTAATCGGAGGCGCAGGCAATCGTTCAACACGTACAACTATTTTGTAGAGGGGGCTATCTGTAAGGGTTTAAGTGTGGCGCACGCGTGTGTGTGGTTTTCCGTCCGTGTCCGCAAGTGGATCAGTTGGCGTGTACCTCAGCCTAGTGGCGTTTACCGTTTTGTCCCAATCCTCAAAGCAACTGACCAATCTACTGACCATCCAGACCTGCCCTCGCCTTCAGACACCCACCCACCCCAGCCAGACCCCCACCCACCCCAGCCAGACCCCCACCCACCCCAGGATTTCCCTCCCAGACCCCATCGCCACCCATCCCCATTCGCTCCAGTCTGTGTCAGTCTGTGTGTCGGCGCGTCAACGGTAATGCGTCTCGGGGAGCAGAAACAAAAGGAAGCAGCGTTGGGGGGGAGCTATTTCAGGCACCGCTCGAAGTACGTGGCGCCCACGTAGCCCCCGCGCAGCGACCGCTGGACGTTCTGCTCGAAGAGCCTTCGGTTCGTCTGCAGGACCTCCGCCGCCTCCTTGTTTAAGGGGTCCTCTGGATTTGGCTCCTGGGGGGGGGAGGAGGTGGTCAGGGGGTATCACAGGAGAGGGGCACGGGTACGGCGTGTTGTGGGGTACAGGCAGAACGCAGTGGAGACCAGTGTTGTCCAGGCGTTCCAACCTGATCAACAAGCAGCAACAAATCGAAGCAAGGTAATGATGTCAAAGTACTCACTAGGAATAGATACTGTAGACCATATATGATGGAGTTAACTGTCAATACAGGCTTCCAGTCCTCTCTGTAACAAGAAAAGACGACTCAGCGTGATCCCACCGTAAAACGAGAGTAGACGAACTGGACAACACAACTCGGTGGCGACCGCACGCGTGGCATACCTCAAGATGTTTAGGCAGACATTGCCCTCCAGGTCAATGTTTGGGTGGTACACCATCGTCTCACATTTGACCTTGGGGGGGTCGTGAGGGTAGCCCTGTCCTACCTGGAAAAACAGGAAGGGCCGTCGATCAGCTCTCCAACTGACCAGCGAGTCATTATCAAGGTGTTCACATTGACAACATAAGGCGTTTAGTATGAGGAGAGGACATAAATGGGCTTCCATCATAGAAGTCACATCGCTAACCACTGACAATGTAAACGCAGCCAGTAACAGACCGGGACTGAAAATAACCCAAAACAAAAGCTGTGAAGCTGATACAAAGTCATTAAAACGCAAAGAGGGGGTGTGATGGGTTTTGTCCAAACTGCTTGTCCGGCAACGTTAAGCACCCTTACCTTAAAGCTGAAGACAAACTTTCCCCCTTTGTAAAAGCCCTAAAAACAGAGAAAATAACCTGAGAACGTGTTAACCTATGAGTTTCTGTGACGGCAGTTTGATGGCCTCTAGCGTAAGAGGTTGCCAAGTACAATAACAAGTAGCATTAAGTCATTGGATAATACTCATTAAGCAAAGAGCATTAGCATTAGACCTCGTCTGGTGAGATGATGAGTTTGAAGTTGAGCAAATCATCTTGGTCGGGGAAGACGATCTCACATGTCTTTGGAAGGTTCAGCTCATTGATGTCTGCAAAATGAAGAGGAGAAAAGTCTAATTTAATAGCAGACCTAATCTTTGGACTGCCATTGAGTGGCACGCATCTGTCAAGAGATTCATTATAAAGAACGCTTGCTCACTGAAGCCTAGCTAAGATATTATTGATATGCATGCAACACAAACAAGCATCCTGGACCATTTCTTTTATTTTCCCCAAAGTTTGATTTTTATTTAGACTTTTCTATAACACATGAATTTGAACTCATGCTGCAGCAGTACTTGTGCACCGGAGACAAACGCTTGGACCACCCCAGGCCCCCTTGTTGGACGACCCCAGGCCCCCTTGTTGGACGACCCCAGGCCCCCTTGTTGGACGACCCCAGGCCCCCTTGTTGGACGACCCAAGGCCACACACTCTTTCCTCTTGCTGTAGCCCTCAGAAATTGGCCTTTGGCCCCATAAGACACATTGGGACATCTCTGTTAAAGAGGCAGGACTTTTATGGATAAGTCACAGATGTGTAACATGTCGTTTGTGCACATTCTGAGTAGACACACTTATTATATAATCAACATTCACCAAACATCTAGGAATGTGCTGTTAAATGATAATGTTGTTGTGCACATCAACGGTAAAACTCAATGTAGCCAATTGCATATATATTTCTACCACAAATATCCTTTGATCTTGTATGCTCACCACTAGCTGTACTGTAAATAAATGCATGTTGACTATATAATAAATGCATTCGCTCCCTAAACAGTATGCTATCTAACATGGTCAGCACCTTTACACCAATGAAAATCCTGGTTTTACCTGGTTTGTTTTTTAACCAATGTAAATTAAAAGTTTTTTTTAATTTACTAAACATTTTCAATGAATAATACAGAGTTATCCCATTAGTATATCTGCTTGTGCACACTATAGGCTACTGAACAAGTGTTATTTCTTTGACAAGAAAAGAAAAGCCTCCCAGTTGGCTCCAAGCTGGGTCTGGGTGTGTGAGAGGAAAGCCCAGTGACAGGATGCAACATGTCCAGAACAAATGGGGTAACATTTGATAGTATGATAGTGAACCCACAATACAAACGTATTACACAAGAAAATGAACATTCAATTCATCACAAACAATCTGTCTTCACATTCTCCATCCAGTGCACTAGTTAGGAAAGTGCAATATCAGTATCATGATACTGAATGGCCAAACCACTGTGTCCTTTTACACCATCATTTGACCAAATAAGGTTTCTGACAATGTTTAGGACTTTTAAGAGGTGCATTGAACAATAATATGCTCTTACAAGCATTATGAACCAAACGCTCATACAATCCAATAATCACACTAATCCAAGTGGTTGGAGAAATCCATTTTAAAACATTTGTTTTTATTTGCTGTCTTTGATACATATAAAAGGACTGAATACAGGCAACCACTGCATTTCCTAAATGTTGAAAACTAACAGTGTCACTTTCACTGTTGAGTACATTTTCGAGGTAACAATTATGTAACTTTAATTTCCAGTATGAGTGCATTAAACAATATGTGTGTTGCCATATAAAGTGTCAATGTTTTGTCTTTGTGACGTGTGAACTTTAACCCACGCCAGAAACATAACCTGTTAGGTAATTGTGAATGACAACCAGACTGGTAATATGTCAAGTTGGTATGTTAGTGAAGCTAGATTAACTAAGAATGTATAAATGGATTCATAATGAAAAACAAAGGTTGTTGTGCTGCCTATTAACTGACCCATTCATATCATTAACTAGTACGGTGTTTCTTAATCCTTAAAACATTGTTGTTGTTTTTTTAATTACCAACTAGTCCGTACCTGAAAGAAGTAGTTATGTGTACCACTTTAGCTAACTAACACGTTCGTGTTTTCTCTTGGCTTGAACAAACTGCAATAGCGGTTTCTCAATATCTCAATTAAAACAGATTGAGATATTGAGAACTTGGTTAGCTGACTAACTTACTGAACAAATGCCCAACTATACAGTAAGTTACCTAGCTAGTTAAATCACTTACTTAATAGTGTAACTAAATACACTGACCAACAATGGTGCCAGAACAAGTATGATCTGACTCTCTGGGTTCACCCATCTACTGGCTGCGACGTTCGAGGTTTGTTTTCATATTGTTAGCTAGCTACCTTTAGATAGCCAGCGTTGACCAACTGGCTATTTAGGTAGCTAGTTAGTTAACTACAGACGCTATTAGCCTCTGTCAACGAAAAGCCGGTTTTGCTGTCTCTACATCTTTGGTGTGTAGTTAATCATATGTACAGGAAATTATATTTTTTTAAAGACGTCTTCGTGTTTAATTTATTAAACTATTAGATTTTAGAGTACTGTAGACACATAGCTAGCCAGTTAGCCTACCTTTCTGTATTCGAAGCTGGGCCGCGCTTGCTTTTTTACCCCCGGCTCCTGTTCTGTTTCCTCCAGCAGATTCCTCGTCTTTCTTCTGCTGCTTCAGAGAAAAGAGCTTAATCATCTTCAATTAGTATATTGAAGATCTATATTTGAGTTCCTTCAATTAGATACAGCTCTTTGAATTAAATTTAGGGGGAGAGTTATGACTCAGTAGAGCACCGTAATGTTGTTGGAGCCGGTGCGTCTCAGCTACAAAATCGGAAGACTAGCTATGAAGCTAGCTAGCTACTAGCCTAGCTTGACGATACGGCGTGAGGCAGTGCAAGGCCAGCAAGGTAGTGAGAGTAAGAAAGGGGGGAGTTCAACACTGGACGTAAACTGGAACTGTTAGATTCCGTTGAAATGAAATAGTTAAATATTGTCTAGCTTCTCAAATGTAAATGTGCATCATTTCTGGTTGCTCCCTGCATGTCTATTGAAAGAAAACAGAAACCATCTGAATCAAGCTGGATACATAATGTTTTTTGTACTACACAGTTTTGTTGTGACAGTCCCAGTCCAAGCAAGAAATACGCTTAGAAAATGTCAGTAGATAACTTAGAACCTTGTAAGTTGTAACTAAGTAAAACTTGTGTTTTGGTTTGACTACGGGCATGCTTGCACCTGAAATCAGAACTGACATCTCAAACACAGGGGCCCATTTCTTCTGTGATTTCAACATTGTTAGGAAAATAATGCTAATTTTGTGCACATTTTTTGGGGAGGGAAGTAAGTCAAATTACATCGCGTTTCTATACCAGGAGTCTTTTTACATCTCATTATGGGGTTTTACTAGGTAACACATTCACTAAATGAAAAGTCGCTTCATGTACAATTAAATCACTGTCATCACAGGCAATCCTTTGCGGACACTTGACACAAAAAAGCATGACCACTGTTCCAACCATCCTCAATTTAGAGTACAGATGTTTACCTTCTATTTATGTCCATCAGGCTTCTTCTGAGCCAGTTAAAACAAGGTCAGCAGAACTAGGTAGTATGCACTAAAGGAGAATCACTGCACTACCCAAAGACAGCGGGGGACACGCGGGACCCAGGAGTCTCAAATCCTCCAAGACACCAGATCCTTGTCATATTTTTACCAGTGAACCCGTTTTTATTCTATGCTCTTAGCACAGTATACATCTATTTGACTGAATGGCCAATCAGCCCTTTTGTCTGTTTCAAGTGAGACGAGTACACATCTCACCCCTCGCCAGATGCTGCTACAGTATTTAGGCAGAGAGTGAGACATCTATGTGGTACGGTCTGCTGCTGACCTCGGCTGCTGCCTCAATCCAGGATTTGTGGACATCGTTTTCACAATTGCCAGGTGAACTACTTGACTGGATTTACTGTAATTTGAGCTGTATCCTGTGAGAAAATGAAAGCCTCTTAGTGGGAAAGCATACTTTTCAACACCCACACAAACTCTGTTTCCATTTATTTTCAGAGATAGCATTTTACTACATAAAACATGCCTTAACTTAACACCTAAACTATATAATGCCTAAATTAACTGAAATGTTAACAAAAACGCAAAGTGTACGTTAATATAAACTACCCATTAAGCGGAAAACAATTCATTTATCCTGAAGGGACCAGCTACAACACCTTGTGGGGAATAAGTGTCAGTAATATGTATAACAAAACCTGCACATGTATAGTAAAACCAGTACCTCACATGAAACATTTTCTTGTCAGGACCTGAGACCTTACCCTGATCCAGAAATCCATGTGCATTCCCTAACCCTAACCTCAATTGGCCTAACTGGTAATGCATAAACCTAAAAGACAATGCCCAATTGTTCGTTTTTCTTAGTGGGAACCTGACAATAAACCGTAAGTGGATACATTTTTCATGTTTCTATGTGGGGACCTACAAATAGACGTGGATCACACAGACTCGGCATAGCTTCGTTCAGTGTTATACTACAATTCCCTAATACCGTAAAATTTACTCGTGACGTACTGAAGGGGAGGGGCAATTTTTTTCTTCCCATATTTTATTATATTTATTTATTTCATTTTTTCGAGACAAAAATGGAGAACGATGGCCATATGTCTTACCAAGAGCATACGGACGATTAAACGTGTCTTCGAATTGTAGTATCAGGCTTGCTGACAGAGCTAATGAGAAAAAACCCACAAAACAAGAATCACACAATAGAAAACGAGGACAATAGCAACCCACCCTCACCCGTGTATTCAGATTTGCTCTTTCATTTTGACCAATACTGCTGGAATTTACAACGAAAGACGCAGCAGGCACTTCGGCTGTGAAATATTATTTATTTTTTCACATGACGCTTTCTGTCGAAATCATGTGCCATTTTGCATGCTTTGATTGAAGACCTCAAGAACACGTTGGAAGACGTGTGAGAGACCAAGACAAGAAACAAGGAGAGGGGTCAAAGAAAGGAGTGTATGGCACAAACAACGCTCTGTGTTGCGTCTAGATATGTATTGGTATCTACCCATTTGGCAACCCTTCACATCTGCCAACATTAATCTAGAGTAGAGAACACGGAGGTAAAAGCTAGCACCTTGCTAGCTAGCAATTCGTGTAACAACATGGAACGCATGTGAACGTGCCCGGCGGGACCCAGAATCATCAAGGAAAGGCTGCAGGAGAAAGAAACAAGGAAGCGATCCTACAGCTATATCAAAGCTAGCTAGCTAACTGTTGGCTAATATTATTTCTAATGCGCGACCAAGGAGTATGCGACTCGATACCAAGAGGTCAGTAATTATAAAATTTTGACACCAATCCTATTTCCTTCAATATCTGACCAGGTATCTTCCACATTGTTTCTGGAAGATGCTGAACAATATGACAGAGGAAGAGCATATTGTAGGGAAGCGAATGGAGGAGAGATGACGGAGGAGTTTAGCAATTGCGTGTATCTAATCAATTGATAAGCTTTTAATTTCTTTAGCGATGCCTTTAACCATCGCGATAAATTACAGTATGTATTGGCCACACAACACCGCAGGTAGAGAAGGCGTTAGCTACTAAAGCTACCACACTGTTGCTAACTGTTATTGCTTGGCTGCGCATCTTCATTGTAGCTGGCTAGCCTAGCGAGTTAGTTAGCAATCCAATTTAATATTGCGCTACAGGCCATATTATGGGCATCCATGTACCTTAGCCTATCATAATGGCATGTTCCTTTCCTACAAACAACAGAATATAGGCAACCTTTATCATTACATGATTTGTGTAATAAATCCATTCATACACTTCTTGTTCGCCATCTTCTTGCTAGTTACCCATGTTTTGGGTGTTAGCTAACAAGCTGGCTAACCAATAGTAAGAAGGTTGCTTGCAACAGGCATATATAGCCAGGAACGCCAGGACTTGTGTGTAAGAATGACTGGTTTGCTTCATATTATTTCAAATACTGACTGAATTATTCCCTATATAACATGCATCCCGATGTACGTTTTATGCAATACAACACACCCATTTCATGCCTTGGCTTAATTGGCAAATGACCCTCTTGGGCGGCATACTGTGAATGGCTGTTTTGATGTCATATGTGCCTAGCTTGTTCCAGTTATTGCATCTCAGTTCAGTTACTGCAATCTCGTACTCACTCTCCTTCATTCTCCTGTATGATTGTTTGAGAGTAAGACCAATGACACACCATCTTTGGCTTAATTTGTAACATCCTTATTTACACATGAGCCAGCTAGATGTCAGCACCCTGTCACAATGTATTCTACTCGCTATTCCACACTGAGCTTTTTAATCTGTATTAGTTAAATAGGTGTATTGCCTACATATTGGACACCTACTGGACTGGAGCATGTGACTTTCAACTCTTAAACAGCAGTGGTCTTAGAAATACTGACACCGCTTCAGAATGCTAGAGTGCATGAAAAAATAATGATTGTAAATATCCACCGAAGACCTTGGAAGCGGGTGGGAGGAGAACCCTGCAGGTTTTTGGTTATTCTCACATCAAATGACGCTGGACGATTGTGTGTGCATATTCTGAGAACTCAACTCCCCATGTGGAGTGCCGACTTGCTTGTTGGGCCGCCTTGCATTAGATGTCAATGTGTGGGGCAGACTCGCGCCCCGTACGCGTCACAACACCGGGCAATATCCCCGTTTAAATCCACAAACTGACCTTTGTGGATACCTCACAATCAAGGTCAGGCTTATGTTGTGGTGGACAGACGCCTTTTATTTACCCAGCAAGAGATTTTATTTGCTATTGTGCATAAGTCATTAAAACGCAATTGATGCTCACCACTGTAGGTGGATGTGCACAGTCCTATTTCCTGTAGGTCTTTAAAGAAGCACTATGCCTTTAAGTACTATCTGGGGGTTGTGGCACCAACAGTACATGTGGCATCTTAAAGGCTCTGAAAGCAAGCCTAATGCAATTCATGCACTAACCGAATCCGAGAGGCAGTGATATCAGTGAGACTTCAGGCATTGTCAACAAATGGTCAATTTGCAATAAGATGTCTTAATGAAATGTTGTGTCGTGGGTCATTAGGGCCAGTAGACCTTTCTAAGACTGCTCCCTTAGCTTAAAACATTGGTTCAGTTGCCCATAAAATGCAGTTTGAAACTGCAAAAATACCCCATAAAATCCTTAGTCACTCATGGTGCAGTAATTCCCTTCCTGACCAGTCTCTCTCTTGGCAGGATCCAAATTTTTTTTGTGTAGAGAAGAGAAGAGCCAGGCATATTTCAGCAAATGTAACATCACCTGTGCAATGTAACTAGAGTTACTGGGCGAGGCGGGGTTAGTTGGTGCAAGAAACAATATCTGTTCGGTTCCCAAGGCTTTGTGCTGAATGTTATGCAACTCTCCTGGGGCCTGTCACGTGGGCTGGGGCTCGGAGTAAACCAGCCCTATTTTTATTAAAGGGTCTTGGAATGCAGGCATTCATTCCGTAGAGTCCATACAGTGTGTCCCCTGTTGGATCTGGTCCTGTCTGGGGTTAGGGAGCACAGCCCAGCAGCCTCTGTCGTGTCCCAGGGATCCACGGAGCAGGCCGTCCTCCTTCCAGGCCCTCCTGAGTGTTGGCACCGTCTCCCTCTCTCTCCCCCTCTCTCCCTGTTCCCACTCCCTAGTCTCTTGGAGTCTTCTGTGAATGCACACTGGTATGCGTGTTGTTGATCGTTGTGTGTTCTTCGAGTGAGCTCGTGTTGCCTGGCTACCCAAAGTTGTTGCCCCCGGGCCTTGCGCCCCACGCCCATTGGTCGGGCCGGAGGCGGAAAACACGTGGGTGAAGTTCGTTTTTGAGAACTGGTTGGTCAGAGTGGATCCAATCGCTGGGGTTTTCCACACCACTCCTCGATCTGACGTCACCACGCACCACTGTAATGGAAGCAGAGTCTCGGACTGAAGTCTGTGCTGCTAGCGGGTTTCAACACTGCAGGGGGGAGGAGGTTCTCCGGTGTGCTACAGTGATGGTCAACTGGTGGGTTAAGGGAGGGTTCGGAGGGGTTGCAGGTGTCAAAAACCACCATAACAACAACACACTTGTCATGTGTATAAAGGGACAGTATACATTTTTATGTAACTTGTCTGAGCATACTTCATTCAGTTACAGTATTTTCAATCTAGCTCCTGCGCAGCGCAAGCATTATTGAGTTATTTATAATGGAAAGGTGGCCGTCTTGTTCCCTTGTGCAACAGAATACTGCATTTCTGTTACAGTCGATACAGCATAACCCCCCCTTCCCACATAACACTTGTGCGTTCTGCATGTTTGTGTCATCGGGTGTGTTTCTGTTGTTGTCGTCACCTCGTGTGTTTCTGTTGTTGTTTTCACCTGGTGTGTTTCTGTTGTTGTTTTCACCTGGTGTGTTTCTGTTGTTGTCGTCACCTGCTGAGTTTCTGTTGTTGTCGTCACCTGGTGTGTTTCTGTTGTTGTTTTCACCTGGTGTGTTTCTGTTGTTGTCGTCACCTGGTGTGTTTCTGTTGTTGT
>JACXGK010009262.1:0-20303 GCA_016801125.1 Novumbra hubbsi
TCCATGGGCTAACCCGCGCCTCATCCGTCGCCTCCATGGGCTAACCCGCGCCTCAACCGTCGCCTCCATGGGCTAACCCGCGCCTCATCCGTCGCCTCCATGGGCTAACCCGCACCTCATCCGTCGTCTCCATTCGATTACCAATGGCTGCCCGCTTTCTTTTACGTGGAAGGAAAGGCCAGCAGTGCATAGGACGGATGAACGTTAGCCTCCCCCACTGTCCTTCAGGGACCAGTTTGGGTACAATTAGGGAGGACACTTCATTAAGGCCTTGATAAAACACTACTCCGTTCTGGTGGGTGAGTTTGAGATGGGGAGGGGGTGACTTAGGTCCTCTCTTCTCTGAAAGAAGGAGGAGAGGTGACACACACCCCACCCCCCATAAAAACATCCCGCCATGAACCAATATGGATAGATGCAGGGCAGACGAGTCTGGATGAATACCAGCTGGTGTGTTTTACCTTCCCCAGGACCGTAAGGAAGTGGTGTCCAGGTCAGGCTGGTTGTGTTTGGGGGTGTGTTTTACCTTCCCCAGGACAGTAAGGGAAGTGGGGTCCAGGTCAGGCTGGTTGTGTTTGGGGGTGTGTTTTACCATCCCCAGGACAGTAAGGGAAGTGGGGTCCAGGTCAGGCTGGTTGTGTTTGGCGGTGTGTTTTACCTTCCCCAGGACCGTAAGGAAGTGGTGTCCAGGTCAGGCTGGTTGTGTTTGGGGGTGTGTTTTACCTTCCCCAGGACAGTAAGGGAAGTGGGGTCCAGGTCAGGCTGGTTGTGTTTGGCGGTGTGTTTTACCTTCCCCAGGACCGTAAGGCAGGTGGGGTCCAGCTCAGGCTGGTTGTGTTAGGCGGTGTGTTTTACCTTCCCCAGGACCGTAAGGCAGGTGGGGTCCAGCTCCGGCTGCTCCAGCTTCACCACTCCCACCCAGCCGTACTCGTACTGGTCCTCCTCGTCATGGTTGTTGCACAGCCCGAGCGGGTGCATCTGGAGACGGGGACAGAAACAAAGGACATTGGGTTAACACCCGCTGCTTGTGAAAAACGGAGGGGGGGGGGATGTCATTCGCCACAAAGCACGGGTCTGAGTCTCTCGAGGGATTCCTGGGAATATGCGCGAGATGAATTGCTAAGTTGTCAAATTAGTCAACTGTTTTGATAGAGTTCATTGTCAATTACTCTGTGAGGATGCCAGTGTTTGTGGGGTCGGAATACACGCGACTTAAGCTTGATTAATACACAGTCCTAGGAGCTAAGCACCCAGACAGCCAGACCATATACTCATACTCATACATTATACTCATATGTGACTTTAACTGGAAAAATGCTAAGTAAATATCTTCCAAACCACGACACATTACTTAATTGGGTCCCCAATTATCTTAACAGTCACTAAATCACCCTCAGGTTTTAAAGCTCCAGCCATCCAGAGCGCCGTAATCACTAGAAGAAAAAACATCCTGTTCTTTACACGGTAAAAACGCTGAGGTTGAATGTACTACTAGGCCCAAGTTGCTCTGGATGCGTTTCAGTTCAGTGGACCAACAACGTTGAGTGGCATAAAAAAAAACATGAAGGCCATGTATGTTCTATCATATTGTATTTCTATGTCCAGGGGCAGTGAGAGCATGTCTGCGGAATACATTAGCCCAGAGGAATAATCGCTGGAGAGCAGACGTGACAGACGAGACTATATGCGCGCGCACACGAGCATATGCACTAGGCAGGCCTGTGTAATTACAGACTAATGTCTCACATTGCGTTCAACTCAGACGGCTCGTTAGCTACTTCCCATATGCCCAATGTAGTGCGCAACTTTTGTCCAGAACCAAAAGGGAACAGGGTACCCTAAGGGATTTGGGATCCCTCCCTACGCCAGGAGGTCCAGGAGAACCACCACAGAAGATGGGGGTTTTCTTCATTTCACTAGTTTAGTTTCTTCCCGGCTGTCTGGTTTGGGGGCCTAACAAGATTGGTCGCCATCATACACAAATGAACACAAATGTAAAAAAACTAAACACAAACCACCCAAAAAGTAAATAGACCACGTGGAATTAAAGGAAACTAATTAAAGGCGTCTAACTTCAAGGAGCCACATTACTGTTACTGAGAGTGCTTGGAGTATTGCATCAGTTCTTCCATTTGTGTTGACGTGGACTGCTTCAGCGTGTCCTGGAGGTGAGCATTATGACACTTCTCACGTGAGTTACTCTGGATAAAAGCATCTGATAAATGACTACACTCTGAGCGGAAACCTAGCGTAACGTGTCTTTTCAGCATATTTTATTTTTCAACCAGGAGCAGATTTCTCTACCGGCAAGCTTAAGTATGGACAGCTTGACATTGACCTTACTTTAATGTACCATGGTCGGCCATTACACTAACTTGACCTTGACACTTGTAGTAAAAAAAAATAAGCCAGAGCAAAAACCCAAGAGAGAAGGCTATTTTACTCCTTTTTCAACCCCTTTAAAAACAAGAGTTGGAGAACTGGTGTCCTTAAGTTCAGGAAGCCCCCCCCCCACACCGTTCCCCACCCACCCTCAGGGTCCGAGGATGACCCCAGATACCCTCTCTCTCCCTCTGACCCTTGACCCTTACAACCACTTCATCACTTTTGGCGCAAGAGCTGCCTTACTGGTTGGGGTTAAGCCGGCAAAGGGACCATTGAAAGGGTATATTCCAGAGAGCGGGATTGTTACTCTATCGTGGTACGGCTAGGGGTCGGCCCATTGACCTGAGGGTTTTTGGATGGGGGGGAGGGGTTGGGGGGGTAGCATTGGGGGTTGGAGTTGCGCGGTTAAAAGCAAATAGCCCACCATGGCCGTTGCGTCATCGGAAAGGAATGCTGACAAAAGTGTGCCTCTTCAGTCCACATTTTCTAACTTTCCTTGAGGGGGTCATGTGATGAGAGATACCAGAGTCTTAACGCAAATCAGCCCTCCTTCAACCCATCTCTATCAGTGTTTTTCCATTACCCTCACCACTATTATGTTTTATCAACCTCTCAATTGCTCACTCTTTTCCGGTTCCCGTCATCTCTCCATCCATGCCACCTTCCCCCAGACTTATGTACACACACATACACACACTAAATTGTTGAAATGTGTATGACAAAAACACATACCTGTAGTTAGGCGCGCGCACGCACGCACACACACAATGTCAGTGTTGTGTTTCAAGTAACTTATTTCAAAGCAGAGCAAGCCTTCAGGCTGCATCTTCAGAGGAACCCGTCTCCAGGTACAACAGCAGCTAGCCACATTGTTACTAGAAAACAGAACAAGAAATAGGTGTTCCGTCCTCTAAACGGGTCAAGAAAAAATAAGAGAGGGATTAAGAGACACAGCGAAAGAGGTAGAGAGGCAGAAAAGAAAAAGAGACAGAAAAAAACTGAAAGAGAGAGAGACAGAGAGAGAGGGAGCGAGACAGGGAAAGACGGAATGTATGTCACTTTGGACACATCATCTGGTATTCACTGAGCATATTCTACTCCCCGGGTCTCTGCTGTGAGCGCGAAGCAGAGCAGCGTGGAAAGACTCTTCCTTCCTTCCCGGCACAGGTGGCTGCATGGTTGATGGGTGGGTAGCATCCCTCTGCACGACACTGTCGGTATGGAAACTCCCGTCTTAGAAAGCGCCGGGGCGACAGAGCGGGGCGACAGAGCGGGGCAACAGAGCGGGGCGACAGAGCGGGGCGACAGAGGGGTGGCAACGGTGACCGGCACAGCTGGGTAACACAGGCAAAAAAACGACAGGCCGAACTCGCCAGTGAACTGAAATCAACCGGATCCAGATTCCCAAGTGTTCCTGTGGCGGACACGTAGGGTGAAGGCCTAGGGACTTGGGAGGTTAACAGGGAGAGGGAGATACGGAGGGGGAGGAGGGAGTGTGGGAGAAGCTGCGGTGGGGGAGGGAATGATCCCTGTCTAACTACCTCCCTCCCGGGCCCCGAGTCTGGAACACTGCCCCATTGTTTTGGTCCTCCTCTGCCAGGACACTTCCGAGGCTGGCCATCGTGGCCTCGACGTGGGCCGCCGCTCCGAGTTTGAAGACCTCATTGGTCGCGGAGGAACGTTGGTGCGGACAGAGAACTCTCCGGGGCCCCACGGCCAGACACCTCACTGGTCCACTTTCCTGCGCTCTTCTCCTCCCCTTCGCTCCACTCTTTTGATCTCCCCCCCCCCCTGCCTCTAGAGGGCGTCTCCGGGTCTGCCCTGCGCCCGCCCCCAGGGAAGACAGTCATTCACAGGGGTATCACCTTACAGACTTGACACCCACCCCAACCCGGGGTCCGAAAACAAACCAGGAACCACTGGACTTTTTTTAACTAGGCGCTTAACGGACTGAAACGAGGAGGGACTTCCTGAGCTTGGCCAATGAGAAGCTCTAGGAAGGGATCTGCTAGCGGTGGGGTGGAGCTTCCCCAACTAATGTTCACACACTTCAATCAGTCACTGAAACTGCGGGATGTCGAGCCCTTGTCTGCAGCACGTTGTTATTCAAATCTCAGACTTCTGGTTAGACAGGTGAATAATGCCTTCTAGCATATTCTTTACCGGTTCTTGGAACTTCACAAAGTACTTCACAAAGTAATTATAACATTACGTGCGATGGTGCCTATAGGCAGTGCAACTCAGTTGTAATACTGCTGTTTATATTACATATGCTATATATGCTAACCATGTGACCATGTGACCACGTTACCATGACGACACAGGAAGCTGGGGCAAACGGTCTCCCTCTGCTCGTCAGGAGTGGGCTGGTCTGGGCCTCTTTCTAGTCCTCCTCTCTGAGGAAAATCGACATGCGATTCATCCATCATTCAAAGCACATCATCCGTTCCAGCCTTCACTGTTGGAGACAATTCACTGCTCCTTTGATCAACCGACGACAACCCCCAAACCCCCCCAACATTCCCCCGCCCCCCATCCAAGATCCGCCCCACCACCCCTCGCATTGCCGCATCGCCCTGGTGCCCCTGGGAACATCCGCACGCCTCACCCTCTTCTCTCCCAAACTTCCAGAATTCAACTCTCCCCTGGTTGGCGGTCAGGATGACATGCTTCCTGGCCTGAAACAGCAGGACAAGGTGAGGAAGAGCAGGAGGAGGACAGCAAAAGAGGAAGATGAGAAAGAACTGAAGCAAGAAGCGTAAGGACAGAAACAGCTGCCCTCGTCTCAACCTACCTGTAGTTTCGCTGGTCTGCTGGAATGTGCCCTCATCTGAATTACTTCCCTCTAGCCCTTTGACTTCAAAAGAAGATTTGACAAACATCCGTATGGCCCCCTGTTTTGAAAAGAAACGTGTTGCTTTTGAACCATAGCAGCTTCAATGTCCAACCCGGTGCTTTTGCATTCTTCTTGAAACGACATTAAAGAAACAGCTGCAGCGAGAAAAGTCTTCTTTTTAATGTGTTTGTGTCTGTGTGTGTGGGGGGGGGGGTCGAATGAAAATGCAGAAGCGCTTGGCCTACTCCGTGCGAGCAAATCGGAGAACTTGCACACTTCCACGAGCCTCCAGCAGAAGTGAAGGTCAAGGAGAGCAAGGAGAGCGGCACGCCATAAATAAACACCTGTCGAGCGTGGTTCTAACACGGTCTCGTCCTCCCACACTACACGTTGCGGGCACTTTCGGGGCCCGTCACTCCCAGAACGAATGCGGTGTCTTTGCTTCAAGTGGACGGGTGGCCGCGGTTCTGGTGAGAATTGTTCAAAGGAGTCCCTTGTGCACAGAGCTGGGAGGTTTGTTGAACTCATTTCTGAAAGTGAAAAGGTCTCGGCGTGACTCCGTTTACCGTGGAATCGCCCGGAGAAACACACACTCTGGGACGTCCACTTCAAAAGAGCAGGCAGATTGGAGGAAGACGATGAATCCTCAGCTAAAATAGCAGGCGGGCAAGGAAAAGTAAGCAAGGGAGAAAGATTGAGAAAGATTACTAAACTTGGTCCTTGACATGGAGCTTTGCACACGGACAAGCTAAAACCGTCTAAATGAGCCCCTATTTTATTCTCTAATTCCAGAATGAAAATGAATAATAGCGGTGTTTGACAATGTGAAATCGCCAAAACCAAGTCAATTGCAACAGAAACAGAACAGTAACAGAACCTTCTGGCACACAGACGACCACCCAAACTGTTAGTAACTGTCCCA
Organism: Novumbra hubbsi; assembly: GCA_016801125.1. Classification (NCBI taxonomy): domain Eukaryota; kingdom Metazoa; phylum Chordata; class Actinopteri; order Esociformes; family Umbridae; genus Novumbra; species Novumbra hubbsi. Next base: position 6,144 of record JACXGK010009262.1, read on the forward strand.
AAGTCTTAGTAAATGAGTGATAGAGTGACAGAGTTTGTGTGTGTGTGTGTATCAGTTTCTTATCGAAAGTGACAGCAAAGAGAGTGTGTGTGTGTTTGTGTGTGAGGGAGAGACCGATGTGTGAGTATGTGTGTGTGCGAGATCCAGGCAACACAACCTCTCAAGGGATGACACCAGTAGTGGTGACGGTGAGAATGCGTCATTTTTGCCCCAAAGCCACCGGCCATGGTGACTCAACAAGCCCACTTCACCAACCTCAGAGTCCATTCCGTCATTTTGGGGATATTCAAGTAGCTATTATGGCAACCGCTGTCATTGGCCTGACCAACAACTCCGCTCTGAAATCCAGTGACCGTCATAGCCCTCACTACAGCCTGTGGCGGTCCCGAGGGGTTCCCACATGTACGTCGTCAGGCGGCTCACACACACACACACACACACACACGTGTTCCACAAACGAACCGCAGTGGCGTAAACCCACCCCGCTTCTCGTTGCTTTGTGAGGCGGTCGTGATCACGGCGACTTGACCAACGCTGATTGAAGGGCAAAGAAACAGTATGACAGGTCAGCGCCATCATGCTTTTACTATACAGACACAGTGAAACTGTGAAAGCCGAGCAAATAAACTGTGCCCAACCAGTCCACACACTTTCCTGATTGTTAGTGCGGAGAAGGCACAGCAATCTTTCCAGTAGAGACCAGACCTGATACAAGAATGGGGACCTTGTTATTTGTCTTCAACAGTTTTCCCCAACAAGTAACACCCAGAGGCCACTAGAGACAGCCCATACTACTGAAAGTCAGTCAGGTACACAATCCCATATCAACCTTACAGTCAGAAAGTTCATTACTAATACATACAGGTATCTAATTTCCACATTAACATGTACATTTCATTAATGTGTGCGCATGCAGTCAACTCACAGGTGATGCCATAGGACGCTCCTAACTTGAAATGTTGAAAATGGATTTCAGCGGTATGGTTGGTAAACGGAATTCATCACCAACATTGAATCGTTTGTCATGAAGGGTTTTTACACACACACGCGTGCACCCTGAATAGTCTGGCTCAATGGGCCCGTATAACCCCCCCCCCCCCCAGGCGTGGTACTCCTTTAGACTGGCCACATTCATTCTCCTCCTCGATGGTGTCATGCTTTTCTCACTATTTACTCTTTTACAATTTGCCTTTGTATATTTCACTCAAACGATTAAGCAAACCAGACAAACAAAATCTTGAGGTCGGAACACTCTCCGTGACTCAGCACAGACGAGAAGGCCAAAGGGGGAGGCAGGGAGATTCGTTCTCCCTGTCCCTCACCCCGTGCTTCCCTCAGCCCTGTCAGTCACGATGCCTTGAAGAAGTGAGGCAGGACAGAGAAAGAGTCCCTAGTTTTATCAAACAACGTAAACATGATCATGGTGTATCTCTTTAATTGGGTCCCTGTGATGTTTTACTTGCTCCTTGCTACAACCATATACACCACTTACACAACATCAGAAAGGCCTTCATCCTTTTCTGACTTCTGGTTACTTGGAATTTTCCAATTTCCCACATTTTCCACTTGCTTCGGCAACATCAACTGTGGTTTCCCATGCTGACAAAGCCCTTTAAAATGATAGAGTGAAAAAGACAGACTCAGATAAAAAGACAGATACAGAGAGACAGAGGAACAGAGAGAAAGACCGAGATCCCATTACAGGAGTAGAAGCTGGGCGGGGCTAGAGGCAAACCCCCCCACCTGTAACTTTATCTCAGTAAAGGATCCCACTTCTCAAATAATGAAGACTTCCTCCTCTTTGTTTGCTTCTGTCTACGGATGAGAAGGGACGACGCTTATAGCCTGATTTAAGTTTTTAGCAATTTATTATCCTGAGAACTTCGTAAGTCATTGTTCAGTCGCTGGAGACATTCAAGGTGTGCGTGTCTGTGTGTAGAAGAGCAATCGAGACTCAGTCAGAGAGAGAATGCTGGCGTGAAGTAAAGATCCCAGCTCCTGATCAGGCCGTCTTGCCTCTGAAGCTAAGCGGAGTTGGTGCAGCTCGGCCCCTGAATGGTCCAATGACCAAATCCAAAGGACACAGATAGGAAAATTGCCCAGCAGAGGTGGCCGTCTTTCGGATAAAACATTTAACAGGTGTCCTGACTCTGTGTGGTCGCTAACAGTCCCATGGCCCTCAGAGTAAGTATGGAGATGTTTGCCACATAATCCGGGCTAAAGTCCCCAACTGGCTCCATCCCCATGTCGGCCAACTTATCGTCCGACTTGTTGCTAATCGGAATGTATCAGGCAAATGAAAGAGATACTCACTTTCTCAGAAGGTCCTCAGGCACCATTATACTAATGGGTTTTACGTCAGGTTTCTCACACAGACACACCTCCAGCTGGCAAGGCCGACCCATGTAACGAGCCAAAGACCTTGCCATCCCAACCTCCCAGCCCTTCCGTTCTCTCCCCAACCTCACTAAACACCACCTTCACCCTCGCGACCGTCATACAACAACGATCATAGCAACGGGAAAGCAAACAAGTGTGGTGTTGAGAGTTTGTGTGAGTGTGTGTTTGTGTTGTGGGAGAGGGGGTGTCAGTAGAGGACATCTAATATCTTGTCAATATTTGGATATGTGGCGCAGGGCTCTGTGGCTGACAGCTTTTAACACTGGGATAGAGGCCTCGCTGGTCACTCTATTAGCTTAGCAGGGCCTGGGACATCATTGTGGTGTGTGTCCACATGTGCTCCAAAATCCCTCCACTTTCAAGCTCTTCTGGGGTCAAATAGGGGCGTGACAAAGGTCAGGCCGACAAAGGTCACAGGTCAAAGTTGGGTCGGATGGTACCATTTCGGGGAGTAGCAAGGACACGTAGGCACAGGCGCACACGCACACACGCACACACACTCCCCCTAGAGAGCAGCAGAGACTCCCAAAGCATGTTTAGGGAAATAGTGTGCCTGTACCGCAGACAGGTGGGCGAGCTGAACGCTCGTCAATTATTCACAACCTCAAGGTGTTTCAGCGAGTTTGTTAACGTAGCTTACGTACCAAATCGCTTACACAAACAACGGTGGAGGACGTCAATATACAATACACTTTTGAACCTAAGAGCCCTCGACAGGAACCCAACTGGCACTCGGGAACCAGACGGTGCTCTCGGCAGACAATGGCTTTGTCACCTGAATTATCTGACAAGCTGAAGCCATCGTTAGGCCCGCCAGGAAGTTTTGCGATCGATGTAATCGGATTCCTCTGTGGCTCCGACAAGGTGTCTCTTCCGCCGCGGTGGGAAAAACACGAGTTTCACCCAAATCATGACCTGCCGTCCCGGCAGTGCTCTCCACCCCGGCAGCGGTACCGAGGCTGCCACATGCCGTGTCAAAACGTCCGGGGGGGGGGGGGGTTTGCCGGGCTAAAAGTGGACCGGGGTGGATTGCGGTCATCAACACCTAGCCACCGCGTGGCCTTTGAAGTAGCTGGGGGCCTTTGATGCCCCGGCAGTTCGGTCAGGAGGGGGGAGGAATCCGCGGCGCTCCGCCCCTCCTCTTGGAAAGTCCCCAGAGTTGTGGAATGCTGAGCGTGAAGCGAGCAGAGCGACGGCTGCTGGTCGACCAGCACAGCAACCGGGACAGAGCCTGCCGGAATGTGATTAAAGCAGACAGCAGGCCTGAGATCTGGCAGGCCTCCCCTCTCTCCCGTTCAGTGACTCTCTCGCTCACGAAGACTCTCTCCCGTTCAGTGACTCCCTCGCTCACGGAGTCTCTCTCCCGTTCAGTGACTCCCTCGCTCTCGGAGTCTCTCTCCCGTTCAGTGACTATTTTGTTCCCTGACTGCCTCTCTTGTTCATAGAAGTTTTCGCTGCCTCCCATTCTCTTGTAAACTTACTCTGTCATGTTCACATGCTATTTCGTTCACAAAACTCTTCCACCCTTCATCTCTCCTTCCCTCCCTCTCCCACAGAGTTAAGATAAGAGTCTCAAATACCTTTCTCACCCTTTTTCTTGCGCACCGATTGTTAACACAACTAGTACATTGAGAACCAGACAGAGTAAGAGTGAGAGTCAGAGTGAGAGTCAGAGTGAGAGTCAGAGTGAGAGTCAGAGTGAGAGTCAGAGTGAGAGTCAGAGTCAGAGTGAGAGTCAGAGTGAGAGTCAGAGTGAGAGTCAGAGTGAGAGAGAAAGAGCAAGCAGGGAGACCTCAACTGGTCAGACAGAGGCTGTGTGTAGAATGGAATATTGCTACAGGTGCTGGTCCCACAGCAATGGAAAAAGGTCTCATCGTTGCATATGTGCCATTACAGCACTCTGTTCCAGCATGGGCGGCACTGTCGAGGTCATTAGTTGGCTGATTAATTGGCCAGAATTGATCATCATCACCATCATCACCATCATCCTCAGGGATGAGTTGCTGGAAAGCCCTATCGGTTATTGTCCAGGGTTACCAGGAGAAGGAGCAGCATCGTTGGCAGGAAATGTCCACAGCCCTCTATAGCGACTACCTCTAGCGACTACCTCAGACAGACTTGGGCCCCAACGAAGCTAACGGATATCGCCAGAGAAACAAAAGTGACCCTCGGCCTGGGGAAAAGTAAATCCATCAGGGATTGTTGCAATGACCAAAGTTGCGTTTAAAAGACAAAACTAGATCATGAACAGCCCGTGTTTAACCAAATAATCAGGATTATTTCCCTATCAAAGCAACAATGCCCCAGCTTTCGATGAGCGACTTTTAACCTATAACCAGATTCCGTTCAAGGGCAGTCAATCTTATGTGACATTTCAAAATTTACGAGAGAGAGAACTGCCGAGATCAAAGCGCTTCGTCTATCCCTCATCAAACGCTATAGAAGCCCAACCCGACCCGATGACTGAGATACCAGACATACCAGTCCCTGCACCGCTTTAGGCGTGCGTCTCAAATGGCAACCCATTTGCTTGATAGTGCACTCCTTTTAAACACAGTGTTCTCATTGAAAGTAGAGCATCACGTAGGGTTGTGGAAGAGGCTGCCTGGATGACCAATGCCATCTGCTGATCATTAATACTCTTCTGACATCAGAGTCCTGGGATAAACGAATCAATCTCAATGCGGCGTCTTTGCGCATTCCCAATCACGCCAGTCCAGTTACATATTAATTTGAGTGTGTGTTTTCGACAACGTCATGGTCTGCACAAGCTGTTTCAAGTTGTTTAGTCCGATCCGACTTACCGATAGATTGACTTACCCATAGACGAGCAAAAAAAGTGAGTACCGCAGTTAAAGGTCACACCAGACGGTGAGTGACCTTCCTCCACAACCACTGTCCAAACACAGTTCGGGCAGGGCAGCAGTGTGTATATCAACTGCTAAGTCTTCCACGGAGGCCAGGGCGAATTCCAATTCCGCTCAAATGCACAGGTACACTGGAACAACGAAACTGTCGTTCAACAACCGGGTGTTGTAATTTGGGTAGTCCCTTCAGAACCGGCAGGAAATATAATGAAACCCACCCAAGGTTAGGCAATGTTCCAGGCACGGACTTTTTGCGTCGTTTTTGGATACCTGCAACTGCCAATGCCAGTACTTATTATATGGTCCAAAGCAATATTGGATATATAGGTAGAGTTACTCGAGGGCAATGGGATGCTGAGGACCTGGAACTGATGTTTACTGAAGGGGGAAAACCAAAGTGATGGTTTATGATGTAGCACTAAGTGGCTTGCACAGGCCAATAGGTCTTCCCCTGGCAGTGAGAGCCTTCAGGGAAATTGGGCTTTTAACCTAATCAGCACGATCACAATGTGTCCACACAAACAACAACAGCGCATGTGTTCAAGTGCTAGCCGGTCAAGCTAAAATGTTTGCCTAAATGTTTTGCACTTCCTCCGACCCCTGTTTTCGATCCAGGTACGGCCGTGGGTTGCTCTTATCCAGTCACACACAGCTCTGGTTTCCCCTTGAGGTGGGATGGAGGGGGGGGGGGTTCAAGGTGAGGCAGACAGAGAGAGGAAAAGGAGGGGTAAGAGGTCGGCAGTATTAGTGCTGGTTTCAGGTTGCTCCCGGCTCGCTTTTGTTGTCTTCAGGAAACCACAAGTGGTGCTCGCACTACACCGCGAGGAAGCGCTCGCCTACTTCACTTCCGGGTCACACGGTTGAGGTCGCGCCAACCCCCCTGGGAGGAAGAGGGTTCTGGGGGAGGGGGGCGGGGTTCTCTTTTTACAAATGGCAGCAGGCCAAAGCGCATTAGCGGAGCGATCATCGTTCAAGACAACGCAGCAAGGGAAACGCTTAGCTGGCATTTGGGTTGGGGGGAGCCCTGACCCACCTTCCGAGTGGAACGTCAAACCGGTGGGTGCTCAGACTCTGTTTAATGCTATTCCTGAGGAAATTAGGATTTGAACAAACAAGACCTAGACCATTTCCTGGGAAAAAAGTAGAGAGAATAAGAGAGGGACACGGTAAAAGAGAGAGCGAGAGAGAGAGAGTGGGACAGGGTAAGAGAGGGACAGGGTGAGAGAGGGACAGTGAGAGAGGGATAGCATGCGAGGGACAGAGTGAGAGGAGGCAAAAGAGAGGGTATGGGGTGAGAGAGAGCGTGAGAATGTGGGAGAGTGAAAGAGAGACAGCAAGAGAGAGCACAAGAGGGAGGAAGCCAGAAGAATCATAGCCCGGGCCCTTTCAGGTCTCTTCCTTGGGGGGAAACCTTGGACGACATGCACAGGAGCACCGGAAGGCATTTGGAAGCACTTCAAACTCGACTTCTGTCTCAATGCCATGGATGGAGGGAATAGGAGCGGACCGAAGTGACTGTGTGTGTCTGTTGTGTTATAAAAAGACCTCAGCCAAGACTTGGCCTGTGCAACATCCCATATTGCAAACAGAGAAAGACAACTCATCATGACCATACGAATATCAACCAGAACTTGCCGCAAACACCTACGAGGCTATGATGCAGCAGTTGTGCTCAGTGTGTGTTTACGGTTCTCAGATTTTCCACAATGCCCAACACGCCCTCTAAGCCGAGGACAGAGGTGCCACTTTACAACAGAGCCAAAACTGTTGCCAGCACTGAATGTCCGACCAACGTCATGTTTCACAAACTACAATCCAACTTCAAAAGAAATCAAAGACAACGGAGTCCATTGCCAGTTCCACAATTGGAAGTACTCTCTGGAGGACAGATTAAACTGCGATAATCTGTCAAGGCCCAGATGAATTTACGATTTCAAGCAACAGCAGTTCTTGGTTTTTGCCAATTATTATTTGGCCAAATCAGAATTGGGCACTGGAGCTTAAACAAGGACACTGATAGCTTTGTGCTGAATGTAAAAAGTTTCCAACCAATTCCACAACTTGGTTGTACCATTACATGAAAACTAAATATAGAGACTGACAAATAGCAGCCATGACAAACAATAAGCAATCTTTGACACCATATGTATGGAAAGTGCAAATCTCCAGAATGGAAGCTGACACAGAACAACGTGTAGATGACGTAGATCGGCAAATGGGGAGGTGGGGTTTATCACTGAAATGAAGCCCTTGATCTATCTGCTCTTAGGTGGAAAATGTGTCCAAATGAAAATCCTATATGAACCCTGGTTAGAAGTACCAAAACTGGTAATAGGGGATGCATCTGGAACGCAACCAGAGAGCCTCTCTCCTCGTCGATCAGGTTAGACTAGTCCCCCCGTTCACCGCTATACTGATACCTCCCCAGAGGAGGGAAAAAGGAGTGAGGGAGCGAAGGTGAGATGGGGAGAAAGAGGGGGGGGGGGGGAGAAGGAGGGAAAGAGGGAATAAGAGCGAGAAATCCTATCTGAGAGATTAACTGGCAGCACCCAGCCGGGTTTGTCGGTCTCTGTGTGTGTTGTGTATGTGGTTTGTGTACTTGTGTGAAGTGTGAAGTGTGTGTGCGCTTCGGATTCACAGACTCCCTCCCTCGCCCCTATCTTACCCACTCGTCTCTTCTGAAGCAAAGCACGGCCTGTCCCAATCGACACTCTATTCTATACAGAGCACTACTTCTGACCAGCCCCCATCGAGACACTGTAGGGAATAGGGTGCCGCTTAGAATGGGGCCCATGTCTTTGATACTTGACTAGGAGGAATCTGGAGGCGTTGCAGGTTTCTTTTGTACTTAGCGCTTGCTGTGCTGCACAGAGAATCTGTGTGTGTGTGTGCCAAAGCTGGGATTTCTTTCTTTTCTTCTTTTCTTTAGCCCTCTTCTATTCCCTCCTTCCCCCCTCCCCCTTTCATCTCCAACCTTAACCCCCCCCCCCCATCTTAAGCACAAAAAACACAGAATCAGAAACTGTACTTCCTTTCATTTTGAGTGTCAAACTTTCTCTTAACCCAAGCCCTGACATTAAGGCCAGCTCCAAAAGCCCAGTATGACCCTATGACTCTGCAGTAGTGCAGCCATATTTGGGAGGGGGTGGGGGGGGGGGGGCTGACCGAAGAGGAACTTCCAAAAAGGGGTTTTGTGGGGAGGACGATTGGGACCGGGTAGGTTTGACTCCCCTTGGAGTCTTTCTGAAACCCATTACATCAGCTTTTTCCTGCTTCACGGAATCTGAAGCCTTGGCCTTTGTGAGGGGAGCGAATGACCTAAGCTGACAATCCAAAGGGGTTGTGGTTGATCAGTCAGGGAGAAATAAAAGGACATTCCCCAGGCACGCCAACGCTGTGAAACATCCCGGCAATTTAGTTTGAGCACCTTCCTTCCGACAATAAAACATTCTAACTTTTATGAACCTAAAATGTAATTCTTGAAAATGTCTTGACTAGCATCCCAGGAACACTCTTTCAGAATAAGGTGGAACTTAAGCGTGGGTTTCTCATTGTTTGTGTTCTCTTGCCAATTCCTTGGGTAGTCGTCCTGCCAAACGGCTTGACAATGACAACAAAGCAAGCCTTCCACACAAACAGACCTTCCACCAGTCTAGTAACCACTAGCAGCCTCAGTTTCAACACCAGATGAACAAAAAAGACTCCTTACACCATAGCATACATGGCCCTGCTTTACAGACCTTACACCTTAGCACACATGGCCCTGCTTTACAGACCTTACACCTTAGCATACATGGCCCTGCTTTACAGACCTTACACCTTAGCATACATGGCCCTGCTTTACAGACCTTACACCATAGCATACATGGCCCTGCTTTACAGACCTTACACCTTAGCATACATGGCCCTGCTTTACAGACCTTATACCATAGCATACGTCACCCTGCTTTACAGACAATACACCTTAGCATACGTCAGCCTACTTTACAGACCATACACCTTAGCATATGTCGCCCTGCTTTACAGATTGATGACGCGCCGGGAAACTAGTTCCCAGCTAACGCAGGCATTTGTGGCCACGCAAAAAAAACATTTTGCACATTGAATTGAAAAGAAAAGGGATTTAAACAGAACACAGGGGAGAAACGCATGTAAAGACCGAGAAGGAGAGAGAGGGAGCTTAAATGTCTTGCTGAGGCCAGTGTCCAAATCTCAGCACAGCATTGTGGCAACCTTTATTTGAGAATGCTCTGCCTCAGGAGAGACCATTTGATCGGTGTCACATGGCTGTGGGAGAGAGCGAGGGAGCTCTGCTGGTGCCAGAAAAACTGATGGTCACCAAGCAGACGGTTTCAAAAGACCCTGCGAGACCCAACGCTACCACTCGCTCTCCCCTACTGTGATCAAACATACACTTTACAGAGAGGAGAGCTGGAGGGAAAGCAGGAGAGAGTGGGTATACGAGAAAGGCAGATGGAAATAAAATGAGACCGAGAGCTTTAAACATCATATGAAAGAAATGAACCAACCCCACAAGTCAGCCACCAGTATTAAACACCCAACAGAAAAGCAGGAAGAGAGAATAAGTGATGGCAAGAATTTTTGTTTTTTTTTAAAGAGTGAGAGGTAGAAGGCTAGAAAGAAAGAGTCCATGGGTAAACAGTGAGGAGTTAGTCGTAGGGACAAAAGAGCCCAGCGTTGCCTTGGAGATGGGAACCCGCGACCCCAACAATGACCACATCAAGGCCCGATGGAGGGCCACCGCCAGGGCCGCAGTTGGTGGACGACCAGACCCCAGGTACGGTCTCCCCCCCCTGCCTCCACAGAGAACCGTAAACAGGGGACAGAGGCTGGAGAAAAGCTGGAACGGAACAGCTCTGTCCCGGAGAGCAGCTGGAGTGCTGGGCCTGCCTACCCACCCAGCCCTGGGGAGAAGAAGCTCTGAAAAGGGGCAGTGAAGGGGTGAGTGGGATAACAAAAATCCTCCTTCTTTGGAATACACAAGACTCTGACACTTTTTAACGTTTAAGCCACTGTAGACTTCCAAACCTCACTCTCCCTTCTCCACAACTATGCAAACACACGTCGATAAGAGGGGAAAGGGCTTGGTGGTGGTCAAACAAACACTGTTCTTGGAACTCTGCCGAGGGAAGTCATTGTGCTGCCATGCAGTAAAGAGACCTCTTCAACCTTTTTATTGGCCAGATAAAAAAAACACCTAGAAATCTGCTGTAAACAACCATCGCAACCCACTGGGTGGCGCTTCTCCAGATGGTTCTTTACTGCGCATATGAACAATTATTAGAAGTTAAGCGAGTGCCACCAAATTGTTCTATGGTAGTGACCTTACATCCTAAACTATTGTTGATCTTTTGATTTAAGCTCAGTCAGATAATTTTCCGTGATATCCATTCCAGCGTGAAAATGGCTCTCTGGAGAAGTCAGGCCGTGTTGCACACCGCACACCAAATGAAGTGGAAACAGAGCTGCACTTCTTAACCTACCAAATGTATGACCACATTAGCCACGCATATTTCCCACAGATTACACAGACTCAAGAAGTGGGAAAACAAATCAAAAGATAACTTTCCGTTGACCTGTTGCCATGAGAAAAGGGCAACCAGTAGAGCAAACAACACTACGTACAGAACGGAAATGTATCTGTTTATTTTGTTCCCCTTTTGCCATTCATACTTAACCATTTGCACATTGTTAGAAACTTGTACATAGATAATTAAGATGTATGGTTTGTAAATGCTTCTGTGTAAGTTTGAATTTCCAGTGAAGAGACAAAGACTGCTGGCAATACAGACAAACGTCCATTATTTCAATCACCCACCCTCTAAACCAAGGGTTTTCAAATCTTAGCCTACAAGGTCCGGATCCTGTTGGTTTTCTGTTCTACCTCATCATTAATTGCACCCACCTGGTATCTCAGGTCTAATTAAGAACCTAATTAGGAGGTAGCAATGAAAAAAATTGAGTGGAACTGACTTTGAGGCCTAGATTTGAAGACCCGTGCTCTATACAGTGTGTGTGTGGTAAAAAATGCATATTGTCTAAAGTACATGAGAACTCCACTCAAAAAAAGTATTGGATGAGGCAACCCACCCCATCGCAAAGTAGTTTAGTTCTTATGGATGACAAATGAAGAAATTCTCTCCACCGTCCATTCACTTTTTAGCAGTTCAGGTCAGGCCGAGGAATAGAGAGAGAGACATGGTTCAGGGATTTAATGCAGGTGTTCAAGTATTTTACAGAGGCCCCTTGAAATTTGTAAGAAACAAAAACAAAAATACTTACAAAAAAAACTAAACACATACCAAGTCCATGCAAACAGACGTATTGTTTGGACCAGGTAAAAACTCCTCATCTGTACAAAGTATTTCTGTGGCCTCGGGAGGTCCAGCGGTCCGAATTGCTGCCTCAAGCACACACCGAAGCAGCATGAATCCCTGTGAATCCAGCCTGCTGCTCTTTCAGCAAACATGCTCGCCTCCAACTCGCCCCACTGTCTGTGTCTGTCAATAAAGCCTTCAAATGCCCCCCAAAAAACATTGTTTTATTTAGTTTGTCTGCACAAACATCAGGGCAAACCAAATTATGTCCTAAGAACAGGGGGAACAGCCAAATCTAAACATCTTCACCTCGCAGAACTGCTCTGACCAACTGAATGTTTGGCTCCTTAGCCTTCCACAGTAAACAGTCTCCAAGCGGGCAAGCAAGGGGAGAGAAGAGACTACTTTTATTGGTGTGGAAATAATTCCATTACCATACAGTCCCCCCCCTAAAAGGCGATGGAGCAGTGTGATGGGACAGTCCCGGCTTGTGCCCGCGCCCAGGGGTCTAGGCCACTCCACACACCAGAATTCTTCCTAACATTAGTTTAGCAGCGGGGCGAGCGAAGAGGGATGCACAAACGCATGATTGTTCGGCCCTCTCGCTCTGCCACACTGCCCCTACCAGAGTCAAGAGCCGCCTGACTGGGCCAGAAAAAGACAGAGTTGGAGAGGGAGAGAGGGGGAGAGAGGGAGAGAGGGGGAGAGAGGGGGAGAGAGAGAGAGAGAGAGAGAGGGGGAGAGAGAGAGAGAGAGAGAGAGAGGGAGAGAGAGAGAGAGAGAGTGACGGAAAAAGGAGAGTTAAACGCCAATCCTCTCCAACAAACAAACACTGGCTCTTACAACCCACTGTGGCCGTTTGCTATTGGCTAGCTGGTTTCTAAAGCCCCGCTTGCTTCACGGTGCATTTGCCTGTTGGCGATCAGTAGGTGACGCTTACTGCCCAATCCCCTTGGCATGATGTAGGCAATCTAACATGCATTGTCCAATTAAAATCCCTGGTGGAAAAAAACCAAAAGTCTTTCCCTCCACTTTTTGCACATTACAAAGGGAACAGGCCATTTGTGGCGCAAGCCCTTTTTTCCCTGACGAGGACATTTGGCAAAGTTGGCTGCAACTTGGGTTATCTGTTCTGAGAGTTCCTGACTCCAGGGATCCACAGTTATTTGATTTGTTTTTTATTAGAAACAAGGAACCACCATATTGGCCCAGCTTCAGGCGGAAAAGAAAAGCCCTAACAGTTGCACCACCTCCTTCTTCCCCAAAGCGTTCTGGAAATAGGGAGAGGATGGCAAGACAACAAACACAGTCCCCTAACCTTAGTTTGAGATGAGAAAGGAGAAGGAAGCAAGCGGCAGCAGTATGCCACTCAAATGTACAGTGGACACACCGTAACCTGAATTTATTTCGGATGCGACCACAATTGAGCTTGGGCCATAAACACATTACGTTTGGACGTGAACTTTGTAGGAAAAAACTTTGCTAGTGTGGGGCATTTGGATAGGAAAATGGACAGATTAATACATATTGTTATTGAGTCATTCAAATAATCCAATATGAACATAATGTAATTGTTAAAAGTATGATGCTACCAATTTTTCAAATAATATATTCATAAAAATAAAAAAAATCATTTAGTATATAACATTTAGAGAATACATTTAAAATGTGTAGAAAACAAAACCAGTTCTTTCTTAGACTCTTTAAGCTTTTTGTTAAACATATATATATAAAACTAAAGGTTGTGTTTTTTTTAAGTATACTGTATGTTTATCTAGGCAACACAGACATACAAATCAAATATCGTATCGACCTACCAATCTTGAATATATCATGATGTAAATTTTAGTATTGCTGTATCGCCGCCGAGCCATAAATCAAACCAATTAAAACGGTAGCGCCTGTTATAAACTACAAGGAATTAATTGCAATATAGATAGACAGAAATATCCCGAGCCTTGACTAGAAAGAGAATAGCAAGCAGGCATGAAGGAGTCTCCTCATGAGTACCTCAGAAACCCTGTCATCATCACCACGAACCAGCTGACCCAACCGGTTGGCTGCCAACACAGAAGCTCACACTAAAAAGATAGAAACGTGTCAAATGAAAGATGATGAGCACGATGACACAGAGAGCACAGTGAAGAGGACCTGATGCGGGACCTTATCTGCGCAGGGTTTTGTTTGGCAGTAGCCACACCGATGTACGGCTACGGAAAGACAAAAGAGGCCTGCAGGTGGTCTTTGCAGTGTCCCTATGAAAAGAGGAGCAGCGGAATACCGCTGGAGTTGGAGGTTGAAGGTCAGGCCAGCTGCTGGAGAAAAAGCCTCAGATCCTCACATCGCCTGATTTCCACCTGACGCCGCTCAAGGACGCCTTAAAGACACATTCTAAATGCTGAGCCTTGTGAATGGCAATGAGGGCTCATATCTTGTATGCAACCCAAGCTCAGACACTTTACATAGTATTTGCATTCTAACTACAAGCTAGAAGGCCTGGGTCCTATTCATCCCACCACCTCATAGAAAATCAGTACGGATCGGGATAAAAGGGT
>JACXGK010009263.1:0-20332 GCA_016801125.1 Novumbra hubbsi
CAGACTAGAAGACAGAGGGGCAGGCAGACAGACAGTCTAGAAGACAGAGGGGCAGGCAGACAGACAGTCTAGAAGACAGAGGGGCAGGCAGACAGACAGTCTAGAAGACAGAGGGGCAGGCAGACAGACAGTCTAGAAGACTGAGGGGCAGGCAGACAGACAGTCTAGAAGACTGAGGGGCAGGCTGACAGACAGTCTAGAAGACTGAGGGGCAGGCAGACACATGGGCAGACTAGAAGACTGAGGGACAGACAGGCAGACTAGAAGACAGAGGGGCAGACAGACAGTCTAGCAGACCAGCAGGTACACAGACCAGTAGGGGGAAGATATGCAGGCATTCACACTGACCGATGCACCACACCTCCAGAACGGAACCAGCGTTACTGCTGCATCAGGGGATGCACACTTCTGTGTCTGCCGCTGCACCTTGTTAAGACTGAACATACAAGAAGCTTGTTATCGGACTATTAAGGGGACCGACCTGGAGGGGGGAAACGCACCGCCGTCTGTATGTCTGTGCATCTAGTCTTCCTCGTGCTTGTTAATTAATGACGGCTCTCCTGCCATTAGTAATCTGTTTCAGAGGAAAGAAACAACACTGAATCACCTGTTTATCTGCGTAACCGTGTCACTGGACGCAAGTGGTGAACAGTTTTAATTGGGTGAGGTTACTTGCCTAAGAACATTGTGGCCCGCGTGTGAGAGCATGCAGTTGTGTTTTCCTGTACGTGTCTACTCTGAATTTGTAAAGATGTCCTCCGCCTTTGCCGGTACTATTTCATAAAGTGCAACCGTGTTGACATCCAAAAGCAGCACCTCTATCTACTTTAGGTGCAAATGCAGAAATGCAATGAAGATGTAGTTAGTGAATGCATTAGACCCTGAAGCCTTTTGTGCCATACAGGATTGGAGCGCTGACATTGAAAACCTTTTATCATGTAAAGAAAAAGACGTGTTTCTTGTGTGGCGGTGCTCCTGTATAGAGCCGGACGCATCTGGGTAAGGGGAGGGCTCCAAACCATTCAGCCAGTCAAGGCTGTGGATGTCAATATCTTTAAATGCATTCTGCTCAATGTATGGGTGCATTTAGAAGGTACTAAGCATGCCTTATGTTATGGGGTGTGTTTGACAGGATCCGTGGTTCAATAGGTCTTGCTGCTGTATCGTCAGCACAGCCTTTCTGTCACCAAACTCTGAACAGGCCCTTCAAGGATACTCATCCACATCAAGTCCCTTGTCAAGGGTGTGAGAGGGGGAGTGGGTGCTATGTATAGTATATCTGTCTAAAAGCCACAATGGAAGAAGTGTTATTGAATTTTTCCCTTCCTTACTATCAATGATTCAATGACAAGGCTTTATTTTATTTTTTTACATTTCCCTCCATATTTGTCAGGAGTGTCCACTTCAGCTGAGTTCAAGGATGGCTTTCATATCCTCTCTATGCCCTAGCGGTTTTTGCTATGCTAGGCTGGCCTCAATGGCATCCTTTATCATAAAAGATGTTGAACACAATATCCCTTCCCACTGATGTGCAGTAGTGCTATTGTAAATATGTTCCTGACTGTATCAGTTTCAAAATCCGATGAATTTTAGATTACAACTCTAAAATCTTGTATAGCACAAAGACTATCCAATGTTTCATAAGGCCATCTGTTTCCACACAAAGACAGATTCCAGCTGTTGTATTCTCTCGGTTGTATCCATTTATGAATGTGCATATGGATTGTGAAATTACTCAAGTGGTTCATGAACTTTTTTACTCAGGCCCCCCTTTAATCCTGAGGTCCTCAACATAGTATTGCCAATGTTGTTATTCAACTGTGGCAATATAAGCCAATAGGCCTATTATCACTTACCAATTCGTTGTTTTGAGATATTGCGAGAGTCATTTTCTGTACAATTCTCTTTTTGGCACTTAGGAATGAACATGTTCCACTGAAGAACCAAACATATATGTTTGGATACTTTTTACTGCGGCCAAATTCTGTATTTGCTTTCCATTTTGAATGGCATAGTAGACATTTCTCAATGCTTTTGGAATACATGGATGTATTAAGGATGTAGCCAAATGTCCAGCCAAAAAAAGTGAATATTGGTCAAATCCAGGATGATTTACAGTCTTTGATGTACCAGGCCATCACCATATATTATTACGATTAGGATCTGCTGTTTTAGCAGCATTATATTTAGATATGGTACATTCAAGGTTGAGATGTCTCACGTTAATGCTATACATGTGTGTGGTATGATCCAGGAGGAGACTCGTAAAGCAGATGGCCTGGCTCCTTTGTCTTCTATGGTACTAATCAGCTGCTAAATATCCATCCTTCTGCTACCTAAAACATTTAAACACACACACCAGATGACTGTGCTGTTCCTACTCGGCCTTCTAATATGTCTGCGCAATAAAATAATGAACATGTTTGAAAGAACGGTTGATTAGACTATTTAGATTTTCTTGGTTAGGATGCACATCTAAAGAACTGCACAAACGAGAGCGAGATACAGAAAAACAGTAGGTGAATGACTAGGGATCAAACGTATTCCCTAATGCACTGTACATTACTTTTGATCTGAACCATATCGGATGCCATTTGGACTCATGATGAGACTAAACATTATACCATCTATATATACAGTGCCTACGAAACCTATACAGATCAATTTCTCCTTTATTTTGTGGTGTTATGGACTTATTGTTGCCATACATTTTCACCACTACACCAAAAAAAGCAAAAACAAAGTAAAAACAGAAAGGAAATGAAAATAAATAATGTGAATTATTATACTGTGTCTTCCTGTCCTAATGATTTTTTGGGGGGGAAATGAATTAAATCTATTTTGGAATACGACTGTAACATAATGACATGTGGAAAAGGTGAAGCGCTGTGAATACTTTCCAGATGCACTGAATCTGCCTCAACATGATCTCTGAGGTCTTCAAAGAGTTTTTTTGGCTATATGGCTTGGTTTCTATTTGAAAATGCACTGTAAGGTGTGAACCTCATATAGACAGGTGTGTTCGTAAATGGTCTCCAATCAATGGAATTTGCCACAGATGGGTCAAGTTTTAGAGACATCTCGAGGATGATCAAAAGACACAGGATATATCTGAGCTCGATTAGCAGTATCATTGGAAAGGGTCTGGACACGTATGTACGTGTAAATCGGAACTAATTTCTAATTTCCAAATTTGTCGTTATGAGGTATTTTGTCCATAACAAAATGTGGGGAAAGTGAAGGGTCTGAATGCTTTATAAAGGGGTTGTATTCTATTGTTAACAGGCTTCAATGTGATAGTTATTACAAAATAGTTGTGTAGATATTAAGGTTTTCTTGTGCAAGACAGTGGATTTACGTGTTTACACACTAAATAGAGAGACAGTACTATCCCGCACAGACACAAGCACTCACACAAATATGAGCAGTTCCACATACTTACACAGGCTGTTTATTTATTCAGGTGGTAATCAGCTGCTTTGCGATCAGCTAAGCCATCGGACCAAAAGCAGATTTCAAGTGTGGCATATCGCCGAGACAACACAGACTCTCTCTCATTCACCAGTTCAGGGTTGTTTAATCTGTGGCCTCTGAGATAGACAGAAACAGAAAAGGAGAGACATAGGGTGTGTGTGTGTGTGTGTGTGTGAGCGCATATGTGTGTGTTTGTGGTAGAAAAGGAGTTGCATAGAGGCAGATACAGAAAGGAGACGGGTAAGGAGAGAGAAGGGGGGCGGAAATATAAAGGGTGGGGAGAGAGAGAATGGGTGAGAGAAGGGGGGAGAGAAAGAGACAGTCACTGATTTCCCTCAGTGCCCGTTTCAAAAGGGTTTCCCGTTGATCATCTGACCCATCCGTTATGTGGAAGGAACCACAGGGAAATCTGATTGGCTCATTACCCCCCTCTGCACCCACCCAGGAAGATACAGGATGAAGTAGACAGGGCCCTGATCATCTGCTCACTGTGAGTCGGCCCACACACTTTCACAGACACACACAAACACACACACTTCGCTTGACAAACCTGTTGTAAAATCCTTTTAAAGGGTGTAGGTTTTTGTTCTTACAAATTACATTTTATGCATTTTTATTCATAGTAAATCATTTTTATTTTCTCGTCTTATGAGGTTGATAATATGAGTGTGCTGGCTCTCTCTCTCTCATCATGCCCGTGGACATTTGCAATTGGCAGAGTTTGTTGAATTCAGCGTGTGGTTGGTGCAGTACAACGACAGCGTACGATGCTGTGGCGGGCAAATTACGGATTGATTGGAAGGTTCTAGAAACCAGATTACGTTAAGACCTTCTGCTGCTGATTTCTATAATGGACCGACTAAACGGCTTCATCTTGCTGGTGGTAGTTCTACTGTAATTAGGTCACAAGGCAGAGCGGTGTATTGTAATTTCACCCTACTGGGACACGGCTGATCTGTCCTCGTCTCTTACGAGAGCTGCCACGTTTGTCATTGTGAATCATCAAGCCCTTCAGTATTGCTCAACGAGGAGAGAGGGAGGGAGGGAGGATGCGACTAATTCTCACTCTTATCATGAAACGCGGTGCATGTCAGTGCACCATGTCGTGCCGATTTAGAAAAGCAACCAGTGAATAAACTGTACGACTTCCACCTCCGCCTTGTTCCTTGGGTTGGAAGTGAAGGGAGGTTCTGCGGTTGTGCGTGGGCTGCTGGGCCGTCCCCTGTGAACATGACAGACCCACGCTGTCTCCCCAGAGGTCCACCTGGAGGTCCTGTCCACAGGTCTGTGTGTTGTTAGCGTACCACCCTATTAGCGACCACTGCGGTTCTGCTGCTTTGAGCCCAGCCTGAGTAGACATCGACAGGTCAGTCAAATCCCCTTGGTTAGAAAGCACTTCCTCAGTTCCCCGACACCTGACACCTCCGAACGATCAACGGTTTGAGCAAGACACTGTGCGGACAGAGGAGGACAGAGGAGGAGGTGGGGACACAGAACACCAAGCCTCGGTGGTGGGGAGACGAAAAAGAGTTTGTCGCTCGAGTGGGTTTGCATGTCGTAAGTAACACATTGTGTGTGTGTGTGTGTGTGTGTGTGTGTGCATGTGCGTGTGTGCGTCTTTCCTTTCTGTTCACAGAGAAAGTCAGCATGCTGTCTGCATTGATTGCTCCCTTCAAGTACATGATCCCTGGGACCACCAGCACAGAGGACGAGGACACTTTAAGTAAGTATCACCAGTCAGTACATTAAACCAAACGTTCCAGATGTGCCGCCACGGCGGATATTAGATGATGTACAACACCGTTTCCAAATAGGTTGTGTTAGGGATAGCTGAGTGGCTATTCCAGAGAGGATGGGGAGGGGTTCATCACTCTGAAGTGCACCGTGCAGATGGATTGGCATTCGCCAGAGAACATCGCAATTGGCAGGTCCACCATTGGTGCCTCGTTATCTTTCCAGATGTGAGCACATTCACACAGAGCACATGTGACAGAGTTGAACGAGTCTGGAGACGCCATGGTGAATGTAAGGCTGCCTGCAACATCAGCCAGCATGACCGGTTTGGAGGTGGGCCAGTGAGGGTCTGGGGAGGCATATCCTTGGAGGGACTCAAAGACCTCTATGTGTTAGCCAGAGGTACCCTGACCGCTGTCAGGTACCAGGATGAAATCCTCAGATCCATCGTCAGACATTACGCTAGTGCAGTGGGCCCTGGGTACCTCCCGGTGCAATGTCCAACCTCATTTGGCCAGAGTGTGTAGGCTGTTCCTATATGACAAAGGTATTGATGACATTGGCTGGCCCCTAACGTTCCCCAGACTTGAATTTAATTGAGGACCTCTGGCAAGTATTGATGCATGCATATGTCAATGCATCCGACGCCTCCAAGTAGCGCCACAGATTGTCCAGGAGCTCACTGAGGCTCTGATCCAGGTCTGGGAGGAGGTCCCCCAGGACACCATCCGCCATCTCATCAGGAGCATGCCCAGACGTGTCATTTTTGTTTCCATCGACCGTTTTTATGTCAAGAATTGTATACTTAATATATGTCCTTCATCAAGACCCAATGTGTAATTTAAGTTTTTCATAAAACAATTTGAGCAGTGTATATATGTTTTGGAGCATCATATGCTGCCATCTTACAACATATTTTTTCAGGAAAGGCCTTTCTTATTTCAGCAGGACAATGCCAAACCACATTCCGCCCCTCATCACCACAGCGTTGTTTTGTAGTAAAAGTATCTGTGTGCTGTTTCGTATTGAAGACATTTGGAACATTATGAAATGAAAAATATGACAATGTAGACCCTGATATGTTGATCAGCTGCAATCTTATACCAAGCAAGAAAGAGAGTACATGTCACGTTCTGAACTACAGCAATAGGTCTCAGCACTTCCAAACACTTCCAGAATATTGTTAGAAGGTGATGCAACACCGTGGTAAACAAGCCTCTGTCCCAACGCCGCGGTAAACACGCCTCTGTCCCAACTGTTCTGAAACAGGTTGCTGGCATCACAATCAAAATGGGCGTGTACTTTTCCCAAAACAATAACAAGTCTGTTTCAGCAATTGATGTGTTGTCTTTGAACAATTTTCAATTACATATAAGGATAAATGATTTAAACACCATAGCATTCGTTTTTTTGTTTGCATTTTGTGCCGCGTCTAACGTTTTTTGGAAACAGAGTTGTACAAGTCTGCCGAGAGGGAAAGGCCAATTCCCTTTTATTGAAGGACCCAGATTACTATGAATTTAAGGAAACAATTAGAATACTGTTGCTATCTGGGGTTACCCGCATGGTTACTGAGAGGGAAATGTTGTCATTGTGTTCTCTTTTTGGCATTACTTTACGCTACTTTGGCAACTTTACGCTGCAGGTATGCAGCAGGATTTACATTAGACCAACCTGTTGCAGAAGAACATCCTTTCCCAGTTGAAAATGTAAAATGTATGATGATGAACAAAAGACTTCCACACTTTGTAATTTTGACTTAGATTTTCCTCTTACAAAAAAAATATAACGCTACAACAATGTCCTGTAATTGTAAAGCAGGTAATATCTTTTCTGCAATTGGCTTTATTATGCAGTGTTTTACTTCATCATTCGCATATTCACATTCATGGAATATGAATCATTTGTCCATTTTCCCCTTCAGTAATTCAGTACACTTCCTTATTCCTGTAGGTTTAAAGAGCCTGCTCCAACTTTGTCCTCATGGAATATAGCTCGAGAGTGAGATAAGGCAGAGAGCTTTGCTCTTTGATCCCCCAATGTGTAGAACTTTCAATACAATACAACCCCCAATTACATTATACCCCCATGCATTAGGTTGCATTGGGTAAAAGGACAAATGGTCCTCCACTTAAACCGCTGAGTCACAGTATCAATTTTGACGTAAATTACAAAGTAATTTGGTAGGTAATGCCCCATTTGATGGGATTTGTATTGTTAAACAGCACAGCTTTCCTCGCTGTAAACTCTAGGGCTTTCTACAGGGGAATGGTGATAGGTTTTGTCCAAACTATATTATTGTGTATAAAGTGGCTAGGTGCTAATCTTGTCTCATTCTATTGGACACTGAAACAGTTTTGTCTGCATCTATTGCATAAGTCTTTTGTGCTGAACAATAGTTGTATTGGTCTAAATTGATTTACTACATGATCTTGTTTCCAGGTACCAGCAGTGCTGAGGTCAAAGAGAACCGAAACGTTGGTAACCTAGAGGACTGTTCCATCGTCCCCAGCGACTGCCAGTCACTATTCAAATCGGACGTGTCTAGAGGCGGGACGTCTGGTGTAAAAAGAAAGCGGCCATTGGAGGAGGACAATAATGGACACCTGTGTAAACTCCGCCTCATCTACAAGAAACTATCGTGGTCGGACTCACCAAAGAACGCCCTGGTGCAGCTCAACGAGCTGAGGCCGGGCCTCCAGTACCGCGTGGTCTCCCAGACGGGCCCGGTCCACGCTCCCCTCTTCTCCATCGCCGTCGAGGTCAACGGCCTCACCTTTGAGGGCACGGGGCCCACCAAGAAGAAGGCCAAGATGAGGGCGGCCGAGCTGGCCCTGAGGTCCTTCATCCAGTTCCCCAATGCGCCTCAGGCTCACCTGGTCACGGGCGGCCACGCCAACCCCTCCGCCGACTTCACCTCCGACCAGGCCACGGACTTCCCGGACACTCTCTTCAAGGAGTTTGAGCCGTCGGCGTGCGGAGGCGTCGTCGGCGCCAGCTTCTCCCTCTACCGGTCGGCGTCCGACAAGAGCGATCTGCGGCTGTCCAGCGCCCTCCGCCACGGCCGATTACTCCGCCACACGTTGGACCTAATGGTGCAGGCCAAGCAGCGGCTGGCGGGGGTCCCTCTGACGGCCCCCGCCGAGGCCCCCAAGAGCCCCGTGGTGCTACTCAACGAACTGCGTCCGGGCCTGAGGTACGCGTGCCTTTCGGAGAGGACGGAGGGCCGGCGGGCGCAAGGCTTCATCATGGCCGTGCGCGTGGACGGGAGGATATTCGAGGGCACCGGCCGGAGCAAGAAACTGGCCAAGATCCAGGCGGCCCAGTGCGCTTTGCAGGCCCTCTTCCACATCAGGCTGGCTCCTGAGGGGAGAGGCCTTAAACCCAGCAGGAATAGATGCCCTCATTTACCCCAGGTAGGTGTCAGCGCTGTGCCCAGAGCAGCTTGTCATTCGGTCTGGCACGTCTGGCAACTGCTCCTCCTCCATACCGTCCAGTAATAACGGGGGGCAGTGGGAACCCAGCAGAGACGGGGCTGCCATCCAACAAGTAATTAAGAGGGAGGGGATCTGCGTTGGGATGAAAGAGATAAGGTAGATTTGTAAGCAGGCTGACATAACATTTGTTTTGGATAGAAACGTGTAGCGACAGTGGCATATCTAGTGGAAACATGCGAGTGGTTTGTGTACTTTGGAAGGCTTTGGCTGCGAGTACACAGAATCTGCTCAGTGATCTATTCAGACGGAAAGGGATGTAAATGAAGCAAATTATTGTCCTTGTGCTTTTGACACAAGAGACAGCGGAACTGCTCCCAAAATGAGGTTTTCGATCGCGTGTGCGCATTTGTGTGTGTGTTTGTTTGTTGAGCTATAATTGGGAGAGTATTGTAATTTTGCACAATCTCTTATTTCCTCATGTGCAGCATCTCAGTGTCTACAAACATTAATAAACATTAAATCTCTAGCCAAAAGGACATCGAAAAGCAAAAAGGAAATAAAACACAGTCCTGTATTCATTTACTAAAATATGTAAATAGCAATCTGAGCAGGTATCCTCATTTATAGAGATCTCCCTTATAGATATTTGCATCTCAATTGCTTGGATGGACATTTTTACTGTTCAATTCAGTATTTAAAGAGCGACTGTACGCGTTGATTCCACATACATTTTCTATTAATTTATGTATCTTATTTTATCTTTCCTTACACCCAATTCATGATTAAGGCCATGTCTCATCACAGAAACTCCCAGTGGGATAGAGGATAATAAATCAGGACTTGTGTTCTCCTAAGCACAACCACTAAGTCACTCTTCTCCACCACTCACTCAGCCAGGAATTCACAGCCAAATCCTTTGTGTTTGATGGAGAGTCCATTCTCAACTAAACGATCACAAACGCTCACAATAAGCATTCAGGTGAACCCTAACCTAACCCTAACCCTAACCTAACACACCACATGAAGTCGCTTGAGAGCAAACCGATGGACTTTGTCAAAAGGAAAACCTAAAATGAAAATTAATATACTTAAATAAAAAACATTCAATGTTCCTATTCATTGTACACTTTGCAGTCAATGCTTGCACAGTATAATTAGTGTTTCTTACTCATTTCCAAGAAGATGTGTTGTTTGTTTTTTATGTGGTACGTTTTAAGGCTGTGTCCAAAATAGCAACATTTTAAATGAAATCGCAATGGACAAAACAGTAGTCGACAACATAGGGGATCATATTTGGGATATGGACAGTATATTTTTTGTCAGGTAATTCTTTTTGCTAATTCAGGGAGGTAGCAGTGTTATTTTCAGCTGTTCATATTAAATACATCTTGGTATCTAGGCAACCAAGGCCAAAGGTGTCATTCATTTTGATGAAGGATTCAGTAATAAACAATATTCTATACTTTTAAGAATAAGTTACATAGTTCACATAGTGTTCACAAATGTCAGATTTTGAAAATATGCACACCTATGCATGTATGTATGTAGAGTGTGTACACTGTATTAGTTTGTACACCAGTATGTAATGAAGTCTTTGTGTGTTTGCAGCTCCCGTTAGCTACACTGTGTAACATTCACTGGGTTATGTGGTATTAGCATTCTGTGCCATGCCCTGAAGGAATAGACAGGCAAAGTGTCCTTCCTTTTCCCTAACAACATCAGCCAAACAACCTGCTCATGTTAGCCTGGGAGAAAACATTCCCTTTCTCCCTCCTGCCACAGTGTTTAAAATGATTTTAAGAGGATTTGCTTCACCCGTTTAGTTCCAGAAAGCAGTCACTTGTGGAAATTCTTGAAAGTCAGCCATGCTTTTTCCTTGCTGCTGTCGAATAGGGGAAATGGAGGAAGAGTTGTTTTAAAGTGGTAAAAGACACACATCAAACATACAATCCCCCTAAATTGTTCTGCAGATCAACCGGTAGCCAATGAGCTCTTAGGATGCATATGTAAGTCAGTGCTTGCATGTTTGTGTGTATGTGTGCCAGTGAGAGGACCGGAGTTTGGTAGCAACAAGATCTAAGGCCTCATATTGGTGCCAGTCAAATCCCCAGGGTCACAATGGTGCCAGATTTACTGACTTGACGTGTCCAAAAGTACTGTAAATCTATCCTACACCCACATTAACCACATTCTATAATATTGGATTATATTATAGTCTGTAATGTATTAACTATTAACGTTATAATAGATCACTCAACAGACCATTTCTCTGAAGACCTGTGTTTTCCCTAACCCCTTCAGTGCTGTATTGTCTTTGAAAGCAGGTCCATTATCATTTCGTTTAATCTCGTTTTCAACTACTTCTTTTGTTAATAGTTTGTATTAACAAGCAAATTAACAAATTCATAGACATGAAGGCAATGACAAACATAAAAAGAATATTTCTAAAATGATTATTATAACTCTCCGCTAGAGACTAAATGAAGAGAGGTACATAAATAACGTTTGCAGATATCTGAAGAGGAATAGGGTTCCCTCATCTACAGTGTAAGTGTGCCTTGTTTTGTTTCCAAATGTGCACTGTGTTATGCATAATGCGATCATGAATTTAAAAGGACCTTTTTTATAGGTGACATAAACAGTGTGCCTATAAAATAGGGAGGGGGGGGGATTATTCACAAGCTTCATTCTAAGCCAGCTGGATGATGCTATGAATCCGCGAGGCCAAAACGGGAAAGTAGAACATGTAACTGTTTATGTTTTATTGTCCCAGGTATTTTCATAAAGGTAGGAATATGTGGGGATATTCTACCACAGTTGTTATCAAAACCTCCCCCTGGGGAGACCCAGTCATCACAGGTTCCTTCTAGCCCTGAACTAGCCCAACCCAATGAAGAGGAAGGTAGGAGGGCTGTTGTCAGAGATTACACTCTTTGTTTGTACAATATACAATTTTGGCCAAGTATTGACAGTATTCTTCAAAAAGGGATTCGATTAAAAAATGCTTTGGTATCTGCAAAAATATTTCTTTTAATTGAACAAAACCTAAAATATCTCAGCAGTTTATGAAATCTTAGCTCATAACAGAAAGAACACCTAAGATTCCACATAACATTATTGGCATTTTCTTTCCATTACTTTGGAAGTGAATTCTGGTGTAATGAGTTGCAGTTGCCTTAACAGATGAAACATGTTTGACTAGAGAAAAGGACTTGTTTCGTGGTTGTGTGTCACGTCGTGTACCGCAATGAGCATGGAGAAAAGGAAACCAGAGAAATGTCTCATGATGTTAGGCATGAGATTTTATCCAAGCATGGACAAGGTTTAAGGCCCATACCACTGGTGCCAACCTTCCTGGACCTGGGTGCAAGTTTCAACTCAAACCACCCCTTTCCAGCTCACTGAAAAAAATGTGTATGTTAGGAGACATACCTGGTGAGAGACATACATAAGATACAGTAGAATTATTGCAATTTGCCAAAACTCCCTGTAACATTCCACACTCTCCAATGGATAGATGAGAGAGCTTTTACGTAAAGCATACCACCTTTATTTTACAGAAAACAAGGAATGACGCTTTCAAAGAAACACATTCCCCATAGATAAAGATGAATGAGATTTGGTTAATATTTCGGTGTAGGTTCAGTAAATTCTTTCAGCCAAAGCATTTTGGGGGCAATGTCGAACACAGCATCAGAAACATGTGTATTTGGTCATGGGTGACTTAGTCATTTCGGTAGTGAACAAGCGGTAGGTGATTTGGGTTTAGACATTTTGAGCCAGATTAACAGGAATACTTGATAGCCGGTTATTGGATACCAAAAGATAATTGTTCTTTATGTAGATGTGGAGGTACTGTAGGGGTATGGTGTGAAAGAAAGGTTGTAGGTTCGTTTTCCTTTCCATTTAAGAGGGCAGTATAAACAGGTATGATAATATATCCATTTTCATAATGACTACTTGAATGCATGGAAATCAGACATTCACACTATAGTAAGTCACTTTGGATAAGATGTCTGTTAGATAGCTTGAGTAAACAAACTTCTTTAACTTGATGAAAATGACAACCAGACTACAGAGGGAGAAAGACAGAGAAACCCAGGTCACCTTTTGAGGGATAATGAAAACCCAGCTAATAGGAAGAGAGAGAGGCGAGGAGGAGAGAAATCCACGAGGTCACGAGGAGCAGCCTAAGGCTAACCTCAACAATAAGCTGTTGACTACCTCCACTGTCCAGCTCCTAAATGAAATATTGAAAGTCATACCTAGTGTCTGGTGTAGCGGTAGGCTACCCATACTCAGGCATACTGTAGCTCCAATCAATGATGACACTCACACCTTACAGCAACCAGCATCAGACCATGATGGTGTTTGTTTTCCAGAAAATAAGGCTGTGTCAGGAAGTAGGCATTAGCATCTGATACTCAAACTGTATTTTTTTTTCTACAAGTTAAAGGGTCACAATTATCCTACACTGTACCTCTCAGAGTGAGAAAACCGCATTGAACACTCTCCCTGGAGTGTAGGCTCGGGTGTAATATCTGAGCTGCAGTGTGAATTGTGAGGAGAGAGAGGGTAGGAGAGAAGTGAATGTAATTTGGCATCAAGACTCTGGCCGCATTACTAAGTGGAATGATTACCCAATGTTCTCAGGTTGATTTGCCACTTAATCTCTCTCTCCCTTTCACTTCTCCACCGATCCGCTCACCGCGGAGAAAAAAAAAGATCCTCCGCGTTGCCAAGCCGACATAAGAGTTTGGGCAGCCAAGTAGCAGGACGGTGATCTGGTGGCATTTAAGTCAGAGCGACTGAAGGTCATTGGTTGGGACATTGTGGGACACCCCGGCAATTTAACCTCCGATTAGAGAGATTTGAATAAGGAAATGCACAGGCATCGCTGGAATCACAATGAGGTGGACTGGAACAGAGGGAAGAGGTTGGAATAAATAACCCCTCGTATTTCTTAAAGCAGCCGCAAGGTACGAAACAACACAAGAGTGTTTCATATCATCGTTATTATATGAACACAGCAATATCATTTGAGGACAACGGGAACTTGGTGCTTCCAGAAATTAACACTTTTGCCACAATTGGTTGTTCTGTAAACAGGAAGTCTCCACTGTGTCTGATGTTGAATATTTCAATATTTCTATTCAACCCTCCATCTCAGTAGTACACAGTCTGTACACAACGTCAGCACAGAACAAAGACATTCCTGATACATTTTCTTGATTAGTTTTTTTCCCGATGGCTTATTCATGTCAGGTATTGACAAACGCATGTCCTTAAACTCGGAGTCTGGGCCTCTACACTGGCATTAAAATGAACTTGATAGCGCCATTAGAAATTAGAACCCCTTGAGAGATTCGCAAAGACGCTCTGATTTTCATAGCCTATTCACTAAGCAAAATGTTGTTGTATTTTTCCCCATGTGGATCTTTTGTTCATCAGATCATCTGGTTGCCTTTTCACTATGCATTAAGTGCAATTGTTCTTTTTGTACTCTTTAAGTTTTTTTATTTGTACAATTATGGTTACAGGCTTTCTCCCACTCCCTACACCGGGAGTTTGAGTGTAATTCATTTGCCAAAAAAAAGAGACAAAACCACACAAAGTTGAAGATACATTTGACTCAAACCTTCAATAGATATTGCAATAACATCATTATTGTGAACTATTTTGGCCACAATAATCGCATAGACAAAATCAGATATTGTGACAGCCCTAATTTAATTGTGTGTTCTCTTTTGTTGCGTTTCACTGACACGATGTTTTTCAAATGTCCAACTGTATTTATCCTCAATGCTAAATGTAAACAGCTTTCATCAGCTTTTCTGAATGCTTACAATTGAAGATACGCCTGGCAACAGATTCATTGAAGATACGCCTGGCAATAGATTCATTTAGCGCTGTAATTTCCCCACAGCGGCAAATTGAATATGATTTGAGACATACCAAGGTGACCCCTGTCAGACGTCGAGCGTTTTACAGATTGTTTTCTTTTTCTAATCTCTTGACTTCTAATCTATCTCAATATAAACAGCCATGAAGCAAAAATCATTAATTAATATTGCCACAACAAATTAGAGATCGCAACGGCCCGGCTAGGCCAGGCAAGCAGCGATTTGAAGAGATGGAAAAATGATCCAACCGAGTAGAGCAAAGGAAGGTGTGAAAAACAAATGATTAGAGAAAGTGATTACCACTGTGAGACCACCTGCAGCATGGTTGTTCCAAACAGCCTCCTGGTCCGTATGCTGCATACAGGTCTGGTCTGGAGGACACCATTATGAACAAAATGGTGCCATATGGATCTCAGAGGATGGGTGGTCCAGACTGACTGGATCAGCGTGTCTGACAACTCGAATAGAAATATTCTGTGTTCTGTGTTCTTGGTTACATATTTCAGTGAGAGAATATTCTTTTTAGGCTCAAAATGCGGTTGTTGCACTTAACTATTAGCCATTGAGCCATTTTCAACATCTGCTTTACTGACATGTTCTGGCAAAGGCTTGGACTGGCCTGAACCCTCGGAGGTGTTCAGAAACATACTCCTTGCGGGTAAGAAACTAACCTCCTTGTTTAGCATTTAGTTGGAGAAAAAAAATTGTGTAGCCAGTTAAGGGGTTAATAGTTTCTATTTGAACACAATGAACTGGTGGCATCCATTTGAACATCACATTTTTAAAGCCCTCAGAAACAGCTAAAACATGTAGCTTTTTCGATGTATTTTCTAGTTACTGTAATAGACAGATAATCCAATACCTTTCATTATTATTACTCCTCGGGAGGTGAAAGAAAAGAAACCATAGCGCTTTGCGCCTCAAATGATCGAACAATGATGTTTTTACATTAAATAGAAGCGCTTTATACATGTAAAGGTTAAAACCGTCATAAACATCCTAATGCTTATGCAAAATATGACCTATAAGGCTGTTGAATCCCTTCCTCTGCCACGTCAGCATGCGGCTTGAACCACGGCAGTAGAAAATCCCTATGTAGACTGAAATGAAATTAGCCTTGTTCCTCCTGTAGGCTAAGGTTGACTGTAGCCACCTCGTCTAACACGTGACGGCCCTCTGATCTTTTCTAAAAAGCTGCGAGAACTCGGCTCCAACTACCCTCTCTAAGCTTGGGCTGGAGTCCTTATCTCCAGTGCCATTTCTCACTTGTCCTCTCTCCCCCCCATCGCTCCCCCCCTCTCAGTACCCCTACAACCCATTTTACAGTATCTCTTTGTGTCCCTCACCCTCTCTGTCTTCAGCTTGCCAGTCCCTCTCTCTCCACCCCCCCCCCCCCCCCCCCCCCCCCCCCCCCCCCCCCCCCCCCCCCCCCCCCCCCCCCCGGCCCCTGCCACGCGTTGTGGCTGTACTGTAATCAGTCCTGAAGAACCCTCACACTTCATTAATAGCATAATCAAGTTCATTACAGTTTCATAGACGCTCAGGTACCAAATGGTTTCTGATAAATCACAGCAATTGGTCCTGTGTGCCCGAGCGTCCACGTTTATCTCCCCTTCGCAGGCAGGGGAGAGGGAGGAGAGGGAGGAGAGGAGAGAAGCGACAGAGAGAAAAGGCAGGGTCTGGTTGTGCCCTTTAAATGACCTTGGATTCAGGAGGTAGGAAAGTCTTTCCCACCCAGGCCTGCCTGTCTCATCTCGTCGTGTTCTCATAAAGGGACATGTCTGTCTGGGCCTTGAAGCTCACTTGGGCCTACTAACCCCCATGGAGCCTGGGACTAATGTAACACCTCCTTCAGAGCAGTGGTTCTCAACTTGTGGGTCGCAGCCCATATTTGGGTCTTGGGACGTTTCGGTACCCGAATGAAAATGTGTAGGAATTATATTGAACTGAATTTTCACATTGTGTTCTCTGAAAAAAAAGCTTCCTGAAAATTTTGATCAGTTAATCCAAGACAGCTTTCCACGCTGTAAACTGTGAGGTCTCAGACAAGATTCTGACTAGTATAGATTGATTTACAATGAAAACGGTGGACATGTAGCTACCTTGCCTGTTATACTTAAATTACTGCATTGCGGCTAATAAAGCATTTCTGCCTCCTGAAATATTGGGATATTATTGCTGGGTTGAAACTGAAACAACCTCACTTGTTTTGGGTCACAATGCAAAAATCTGTTTAGAAAAAACTGCTCTAGAGCACCCCCTCTGGCCCGGACTACCACTGCAGTGTCCTTGAGTAACATAAGGACTGGTTAAATGTTCTCAGCTGGAAGTCTTGTAGGTTCATATTGCAGTGCTTTATTTGGTATTTAGATTAATATAGAGTTTCTTGGGTGTAAATGTTTGCAATCACATGGATACATGGATGTACATTAATACAATGAGAAACTGGAATAAAATGACGTTGTGTTGTCACTGTTTACTTTATTCCACTAGCGAGCCCAAAGTCAAAGTAAACAGGCATGCGTTTATCGCGCTTAGGGACGCATTGAGCGGTGGCAGGGAAAGATTAGGGTATCGAGCTGGGTGAGAGAGGACAGGAAGAGGAAATGCTTAGAGTGTGGCATTAGGTGAACAAGAGGAAAGAATGAATGGATGGATAGGGCAGTGGAGGAGGAAAAAGAGGAAAACCTCAGTGGAACATAAGACCTTCAGAATTAATTAGGCGTCAGATTGGTTGTAGGGCAGAGTGGCTCTGCTCTGATTGGTTTCAGGGAAGTGTGGTTCAGTTCTGAGCTGCTTCAGGTTCTTCTTTTACATTCTGGAATGTTCATTTGAACAGAAAGCTGCAGTCCTGAATGACCGGGTGAAAAATGTGGTATGGGTTGTAGGTCCTGGAGGGCTATCAGCATGGCCACAGTCTCTTGCTTCAAGCCTGGAGTAAATGTAAAGGTTTTGTTGTTGTTGCCAAAAAATATAAATTTGCAAATCTTCACCAGTATCAAGTTTAAGTGTTATTTCAGATCAAGATCAACTTTCAGTGCATGGACAACGACCACTACCTCAGAATGAACAAATGATGTCCCCAAGCCTGTGTTCACGATACATTGCATTATGATGGTTGAGTATATGATATTATCTATGTTTCTATGAATGTTGACGTGACCGCATAACGTAAAACAAAAGATGTTCCAAAATCAAGTCAACATTCTCTATAGTGTGAACCAACAATCATCTTTTACGCAGTACTGTATAGAGAAAGTTTATAAATTCTGTTAAACGGTAACAGGAACAGTTGAGATAATGTGACGATGTGATAATTTTTTAAAGCATTCTGTAAAATAGAATAAACAAATAAGTAATGTCAATGATGACTCAATGATGAATTTGTGGAACAAAACAAACCTACAGACAAAGAAGTAGTTGCAATAATGCAATGACACTTGTGAGAATGTATTAACTTCCACTTGAATCCTCTAAAACGTGATACCAGCCCTGTATTCTAAAGAATGTTGTCTCAACATATAGTGGACGTAATTAAAAAGTCCTCAAATGTTAAATACAGTCTAATCTACAATTTGTGCTACTACCATGTTAGTAACTTGTAAATAACTATTTACAATATTTCTACAATTTATCTTTTTTTCTAGTTATGAAGACTGGGCTTTGTCCTGGTACTGTGAGATATAGAAAATAGGTTAACTTTGAGCACCTTCATCTCCTTAATGTTTTGGCATTCAGGTCCATGTCCTGAGTACTTCTACAATGGGCACATTTGTATGGACGTTTTTACTTCAAATCAAAAGAGATCAAATGTAAATGGAATCACCTAGACCCCTGCTAGCTACCAGTTAGGATGAATAGGAGTTGTACTGCCACTGTCCTTGTGTCTTGTCTCCTTTTATGACCTTTTGATTTCAACAGTTTGTAAGGCAAGGAAAGTGTTGAACTGTGCATACAGATGACATCGTCAGGAACTGTTGGGTAACCATGACTCAGCCTAATATCTGATCCTTTTCTACCACTACTGGTATACTAGATATACATTTAACACACGATTTAATTAGGTGCTTTGCTTGCAGTGAGTCGTCACGTGATTATGGTTTCATCCCTATTTCCTGTATAGTGTAAGATCTAAATACTGTGAAATCAAATGGTCATTGCAGAGTTCATTAATACATTGGTTCCGTGAATTTCGTGAATTATTAGTGGAATATTTGTCAGTCAGTCTGCCTTGGGACATCATGTGGTTTTTATATGTGAACCTCCTACTTCATAACTGTGAAGTAGGAGGTCATAACCTCAGCAAATGTGTATCAAATCTGCTCTTTGATACATACTATTTTTAAGTCGCCCAGTTGATTACTTGATTTGATCTGATATCTTAGCATTTTCATTCGCTTTAGATCTTGAATACAGATATATACACACTTCAGTTTTTGGCAAAAACAAAGCTTTTCCACTTTATCAAGAAATGTGCATCAGAAACCTTGGAAGGATTATAATGGAGTCATAACAGAAACTAGTTGTTATTATCCCTCTCACAAGCAATTCCTGAACTGTCACTAAGTCAGCAGCATCTCTTAAGAGTGCACTGCTGCCTTCATAGCTGGCGTTCATTTCAGCAGAAGTACATGAGAAATCCATTTCCACCCTTCTGATCATGTTTTAACCTAGGTGATTCTTACAGCCTCTCATGTGTTCACTCTGGTGCACTGTCGGCATCGACGATGAACTACCTACCTGCTCCTCTAATGGAGAAAACCAGTGGTGTATGAAACACACAGCACATTAGAATGAATGAGTAACGATGATGTGGTCTTGCATGTCGTCAAGGTGAGAGGGAGGGTATCTTGGGGATCCATCGAACGGTTTAGCCCACCTCTTGTGGAGTCACGTGAACTGTCCTGTTATGTCTACGTGATATCAGTTAGATGGAGATTGAGTGACATAAAATAGGAATGTTCTTTCCGTGATCCATGTATGCAACTAGGTGAAAAATTTGCAACCCAAGCAGCCAGTTTTATACACTTTTACACGTTTAATTACTTTGGAAGACATTGTCAGAGTAAAGATTATGACATTGTGTGCCAGTATTGTTGCATTCAAGTCTGACTTTTCATGACTCCATTTGGACTCAACCAGTGGTGACTTGGATGAAGCTTCAAACTATGATGTTTACTTTGTTGCAATGGACCCCCTTTGACTAAATTATGCAATATTTTAGGTTATAGGGAAGCTGTATACATGTTTGTTTTCATAAAAAACGAACATGTGTGCAGCCTGTGATTTGAAAGCCTGAACATCGTACTTTTAGACCCGGATGCTTGCTAAAGTCACCATGACATAGCCTGTTAATGTGGTCAAAGATTTGAATGTCTACAAGAAGCATTGCTGTCATTTTAGGTCTTACAGTTTTTGTTTGCCAAGCAATTTCTGGGGTTTATAATACAGACTAATACTAACATTGTGGTTATCCTGTTTCATTGTGGATTTCACTACAAAAAGGTGAGACATGTTTTGTGGTGTCACTATGCAAACAAAAATATGTTAACTTTGTATCTTTGGTCTGGGACATTGACCTAGCCTCTTCAATCAATCAATCAAATTTATTTATACAGCCCTTTTTACAACAGCAGTTGTCACAAAGTGCCTTTACAAAAACACCCAGCCTAAAACCCCAGTGAGCACGCAACAAAAGGATTGAAGCACGGTGGCTAGGAAAAACTCCCTACGGGGCCGGAGTGTAGGAAGAAACCTAGAGAGGCACCAGGCTCAAAGGGGTGG